>JANHAO010012021.1:0-16670 GCA_026873985.1 Saraca asoca | reverse complement strand
TATATCCAAATGCACAGAATGTATAGTCTAGGATGCGCTAGAACTCAATCAAATTGGTCTAGGGCACCCATCCAGACTAACATTTACAATATCCATATAATTGACAATATATATATGTATATAAGTGTGAATAGTTTGAATTATATTAAGGATATAATAAATCATACTAAATGAATAAAAATGAATTTAACTAATAATATTCACTTTTTCAAAAAGGAATGGTTGGAGTAAACATGACATTAAAACTTTGTTTATTTTATTGGAAAATATTTTTGATAGTGATAATCTTATTTATTTATGTTTATAGTTAAAATATAAAGATCGCATAAAATATTTTATTTGTTAAATATTATACATGAAGAATGTAGAGAAAAATAACATTCCTTACTTTAAAAAGAATGTTGTTTTCCCCTAGTACTGTAACATCATGCATTATTTTATTAGTCATAATGTATATACGTAGCATGAAAATCTTCCACTTATATACAAGCAAATAAAATTTTCCTACAAAAGATATTTTCTAACAAAACAAATGGAGGAGCCTAAGTGTAAGAAATTTTAAATTCTCTTTTTTGAGATGTTACATATCATAAATTAGTGAATTCTGTACCAAAAATTATTTTTACCATGTTAGATTTTTCCATTTGAATTTAGAAGGAGTTATGCAAAAGTCAAACAATGTATAGTTTTAAAAAGTTAAGAGAAAAAATTAAATTAAATAAAATTTACAAAACTAATTGAATCATGTGACAAATCAAAGGGACAAAAAATGTATATCGGCCAAATGATTTTACACATCATTACTTAATTACATATCAGAAATTAATTTTGTCATGTCAAATTTTTCTGTTTGAATTTGGAAGAAATTATGCAAAGTTCCAACACCATATAGTTTTAAAAAGTTAAAAGATAAAATTGAACCAAATAAAAATGTAAAACTTGTAGGACCAAATTAAAATAACTGACAAACTTAAGGAATAAAAAATATAATTTGGCCAAATGTTTTTTGTTCAAACAAAGCTCGAATGAAAGATAGACTGTGATAGTATAGTAATAATATAATTGATTATAAACATGATTGATTATATAAAATTCATTTTATGTTTGATCACATTTTATGATAATTGATTCTACATAATTTTTTCTTGTTTGAATGATGTTGATACCAAAATTCGGTCAATGAGTTAAGTTCAGTGTTGCTCCTGACTGCAAGTTAAATATGGTAGAAAATAGTGGAAGAAGGTAGTAAAGAAGAAGAAGAAATAGCAACACCAGGAGATTATCGTGGTTCGGCTAAAGTCAATTTGGCCCCTATGTCCACGTTGATCTTTTATTACATACTGGAGGGATTGGTTTTACAAAATATGAATACAACAACAGAGGTTTCTTTGGATGAACAGTGCTCACTCTCAATTTTGGTAGAGTTTCAGCATATATCTGTGTCCTCTTGCATATGGTGACCTCCCCTTTCTATTTATAGAAGAGGGAGTGTTACAAGTGTAATTTTATAGACAACAAAATGATTACTTCTGCCGCTCCAGGCATTTAATGCTTGGCGTTAGGTAATTAATGCTGGACAAATCATTGTCGAATTTTTGAGGAGTTGATGTGTAAGTTTGGAGGCTATGCTATCAACAAGAAACTTGTGTCTTGGGCTGTTAACTAGGCTCCGAACGAGTATTCATTATTAGTGGACGAGCTAGGAATTAAGTGAGCTGATGGCTTTGGCTAGCCTTGTCATATACGCCAGGTCGTTCTTCCGAAGGTCATGGGCTTCTTGCTGAGGGGTCGAAGGTCTCTTTAGCAAGCTGCACTCTTTCATTCATGACATTACGGGATACCTCCAGCCCGCACCCGACAATCTGGGTCCTTGCTCAGTGACCTCAAACTCCGATCTGGACCTCCACCAGTTTAAGTGGGCCTCCAATTGGACCTTGACTTGGCCCAAAATGTGCTTCAAAAAAATTCCTATAACATAAGCCCCCTAACTCTCAGCTCACTTAACGGGCTAGGAGTTATAGCCAGTGGTCAAAGTCTTCACTTGCAATTTGCAGGATGACTTAGTCTTTGTGCTTAGTCTGTTGTGTTGTCATTTCTATCTTTCGGGCTTTCATTTTCCATGCTTTAGGCCATACCTTTCTCCGTGTATTATCTCAGCCATCAACGTGGTAGTCTTCATTATTTTTGGGTCGTTTGATTTGGAACGGTCGAATGTCTCTTGGACCATTTAATGAACCCGAATAGATTTATAAAGGCTCATAAAGTTCCTCTTTTTTTGTGAGGTCATTTGGTGGATCTTTTGATTGAGCACCTCATTCCCTTGATAGTCCGACTTCTGGGGAAGCTTTTCGGGACATGGGTAGTCTGTTGCAAAAGTTTTAGAGACATGGATAGTCTGTTGCACGTAACTTCCCTGTATAGCTTCTCTTTTTGGCTTTTAGGAAGTTTTGTACAGATCTTGGATTATTTCTTCACTATTCTTCCGTGAAGTTCAGCCTTGCTAGCCGTATTCCTGGTTTCTTTTTAAGTTGCTCTGTATTTAGGGAGTCAGGAAATGATCCACCGGCTGAGGAAGGCTATAAATAGGAGCAACTGAGCCCATTCACTTCATC
Source organism: Saraca asoca (assembly GCA_026873985.1). Taxonomy (NCBI): domain Eukaryota; kingdom Viridiplantae; phylum Streptophyta; class Magnoliopsida; order Fabales; family Fabaceae; genus Saraca; species Saraca asoca. Next base: position 14,058 of record JANHAO010012021.1, on the reverse strand, counting down.
TGATGGGAGTTTGCCTCTTGAGAAATGGCTCTCTTTCCCTTTGTAGGGTTGTTAGCCTTTTAATTTTGCTTTATCTTTGCATATCGATTCTTTTGATGTAAATTTGCCTCATTGAAGGAGGTTTTTTAGTGTAACTTTAAGCATCATGTTTCTACCTTTTGTCTTTTTAAGTCTGTGCATGGATAGTTTAATTAGTTGCTGCTGGCAATGTGATTTTCCCCTGCAAAATTAAAATTCAACAATCGTTGTGTAAGGTATTTAGTGGGATAATTAGCTTTCGTTATAAGGAATTTAAGCCAATCGACATTAATCAATAAACTTCCATTTAAAGGATATGTGCCGCATTGTCAATCGATCATGCTGGCTCATGCAAGAATTCTGTGTATGGCTAACGCATTACTTGGACGCGAAGTCTTAAGTTTGTCTGGACAAGAATTTTGTACTGGGCTAGCACATTACTTGGATGCGGCTCGCGCAAGAATTTTACGTATGGTTAACGTATTACTTGGATATGAGGTCTTTATTTTGCCTTCAATTTGCACAAGAATTCTATGTATGGTTAACGCATTACTTGGACACAAGGTCAATCTGCGTAGGAATTCTGTGCGGGGCTGGCACATTACTTGGACGTGACTTGAGCAAGAATTCTATGTATGGCTAATGCATTACTTGGACACGAGATCATTATTTCACCCCCGATCTATGCAAGAATTTTACGTATGGTTAACGTATTACTTGGATACAAAGTCGATCCGCATAAGAATTCTATGTGGGGCTGGCACATTACTTGGACGTGGCTCACGCAAGAATTCTACATATGGCTAACATATTAATTGGACACGAGATCATTATTTTGCCCTTGACCTGTGCAACAATTCTACATATAGTTAACGCATTACTTGGATGTAAGGTTGATCTGTGTAAGAATTCTGTGTGAGGCTTGCACATTACTTGGACACGGCTCATGTAAGAATTCTACGCATGGCTAACATATTACTTGGATGCAAGATCATTATTTCGCCTCCGACTTGAACGTAGCTCGTGCAAGAATTCTATGTATGATTAACACATTACTTGGATACAAGGTCGATTTGCATAAGAATTCTGTGTGGGGCTGGCACATTACTTGGACATGGCTCGTATAAGAATTCTACGTATGGCTAACGCATTACTTGGACATGAGATCATATTTTGTCCCTGACTTGTGCAAGAATTCTACGTATGATTAACGCATTACTTGGATGCAAGGTCGATCCATGCAAGAATTCTGTGCGGGGCTGGCACATTACTTGGATGTGGCTTGCGTAAGAACTCTACGTATGGTTAACGTAATACTTGGATGTGAGATCATTATTTCACCCCTGACTTGGACGCAGCTCGTGCAAGAATTCTATGTATAGCTAACACATTACTTGGATGCAAGGTTGATCTGCACAAGAATTCTGTATAGGGCTGGCACATTACTTGGACGCGGCTCGCGTAAGAATTCTATGTATGGCTAACACATTACTTGGACGTGAGATTGAGTTTGTTATCATGCCCCAATCCTTAGCGACATTGCGACCTGCAATCTCAACTAGCCATTTAGTTCCCTTGTTTGTTTCACACGCATGGCTTTTTGTTCCCCAACGGTGGCTGGTAATTATTATTTTCAGCTTTTGGCACACATAAGCCGAATCATCATTTATTGGCCGCTATTTTATTTGGACCATCAAATCATGGATAACTGACACTCCTTTTGATCTAACGGTAAGGTTGTAATTCTCTTTTAAGCTAGGAGTGTTTTCTTCTCCCTCTCACTTTTCCATTTGAAAACTTTTGGATTTCTGGTGTTCTCTGCCTACCGGTTTCTCCGACTACCATTATAGCTTCTCCGCCAATGGTTTCCGTTGCCATCTACCTATACTTTTGATTGTTACTTGAGTTTTCCAGACTTTTCATCTCCAAAAATCACAGTATGTTTCCCTCTAACTCTACATCTTGTACGTTTTTCTTCCTTCATAGGAAATTAGGGATTCAACCTTGTCTGATTAGGAAATTGTTGATGCTGGTAGATAGATATGGTTCAGATGCTTAGTCTTTATTTGAAATGGAGTAGTTGGGTTGTCGGTATGCCCTAGGATTCTGGGTATACATTTGTGTCTTCTGAGATTTTGTTGCTTGTCTGGAGTGTCTCCTCCATTTTTTGGAGTTTAGGTAGTCAGTGCAGTGGCATAGGGTGTGCATGGCCTGCAAAATAGGGGGTCATTAGTCCCAATTTTTAGTATGGTTCGCTCTCAGCAAGCTTATCGATCTTTTCTTTTCTTCTTATAGATAGGAGCGGGTCATGCACGTCATTGTCACTTGATTAGGAGTGAGGATGATGAACTGGATTCCCCTCAAGATGTGAGGAATGTTTGACAAGCTAGAGGTGTGACAATAAGTGGAAGGGAGGTCGCCTCAAACCCAGGTGCTCGTTTGGGACACACCGAGGGACAGAGGATGATTTTGGGTGAATGCCCCGACTGTCACTCATTTAAACATCATAAGTCCACTGTACGGGTTCTCGATGTTACTTCTGTCACCAAGTCGAACCGGATCCCAGAGGGGTGCAGCGTTATGGTCCCTGCTCCAGATGACTACGCCGCTCATCCTCCTCGATGTGACATAGCCATTAGCATCCTGCATCTCACCGCAGGATTAAGATTCCTCATTCATCCTTTTATTATTGATTTTTTAAATAAAATAAAGCTTAGCCTATTTCAGCTAACACCTGATTCATACACTTCTTTGATTTTGTTGACCCTTATTCACAAGGTCAACGACCTTCCTCCACCATCATTTGAAACTCTACTACTTGTACGACCTCAGGTGTGCGAACTCTAAGGATAGGCTTCATTACCTTTCGACAAAGTGGATGCCTTATAAGGAAATCCTCCCACCGGAGGGGGGGTGCAAAGGGGAAGTTCAATACGGGACGTTACAAGTCTTGCTGATTTTACATTTCGTGCCCTTCGATGAGATATCTTAAAAATTTTGATTTCATTCTTGTTCCAGGTAGGTGGGATGGGAATGGATGAATTCATTTACTTCTTTGATATTTGTCTTGGATTGTGACTTGTAATTCTAAATTCTGACCTCTTATTCAATTTTACAGATGGAACCGATAAACCGATAGTGCTCGGGGCGAGGCCAACGAGTTGGGGGTTCTAGATCATTTTGCTTTGTTTGAGGATCTTTAGAACGACTTCAGGTTTGACGAGGGCATTCTCTGCTTCCATAGACTCACCCCTCCAATAAACACCATTGTGACCAGGGAGATTGGGATTCGCCAACTAATGGAGGTTTGGCCAGCAAATTTTGATGACTACAATAAAATTATGGACTTGATTCTCAGAATGCCTCCATCAGATAGTGAAGATAAGGCTCCTTCAAGTCACAAGGTGGTCTCAACCCAGATCGCTGTGGATCATCCCCTAACTCCTGACGTAAGAGCTACTCCTAAAGCCCCAACGACCACCAAGGTCGAAGCAATTTTAGCTGTCGCAGAGCAACCAGCTACTGTCGTCAAGGTCTCTTTACCAGATCCAATTTCCTCACCACATTTTGAAAAGGTGGAGGCAACCGGTATTGCCAGTCCTTCTAGTCCCTCCGATCCTCCTTAAAAGAAACGGAGGATTGCCAAGGGGAAGAAAAAAGTAACCCCTCAAAACCCGTCAGGAGTCAACCTCACAAAGTTGTTGGCTAAGCCCGACTCTGCAATAGAGGTGCATGCTCGAACACTTGTTGAAAACTTTAGCACAATTTTAGGCAATAACGACAAGATTAATGTGCTAGAGAGTGAAGAACTTTCCCTTAGGAGGTTGGAGGGATACGCAGCTCAGCAGGGTCTAACGGTAAGTGTCCTTTCTCACCTTAGCCATTTCATTTGTTGTTAAGTCTGACCTTGTTGCTTGTTCCTGCAGAATGTGCTATTGTTGATGAAGATTATCGCGATGTGTGAGGATTGGGATAGAGAGAAATTGGCTCTCATGGACGAGTTGGGGGCCTGGCGAGCTGAGGTGCTGGAACTTAGGGAGAAAATAAAGGACTTGGAGGTCGCATTATCTTGTGAGATGAAGTGTCATGAGGATATTTAGGTAGGCTTCGGTCTCGCCACCAATGACCTTAACAAGGCCAGAATAAAGCTTGACGAAGCCCAATCACAATTGCAGGAGATGAATAGGGTGGCCAACACTTCTGAAGGGAAGATAAGAGCTACAGAGCAGCGGGGCAAGGCCTCTGCTGAAGAGGCAATGATGTTAAAGAGAAAGCTGTAGCTTGTTAAGGAGAAAGCGGCAAAGGTTGAAGCCGAAATGTCCTCGCATGTGGCAGAGATAGCTACAGATACGAGGAAGACGACTCTTGCTTCATTCTTTTATACTATCTAGGAAAAATACCCTGAGTCCCTGAGCTAGACTACTCATTTTTCAATCCCCAAGCCATCGAGGCCGTAAAACAATAGAAAGCTCAAGCTGCAAGGAAGGATCTTGGTGTTGGAGTCAGTGTCCCTTTTACGGAGTCGCGGTCTAAGGAGAGGGTAGCTCCTAAGCTACTAATGCCGTTGTTGTGCATGGTGCTTCCAACATTCCAGCCCCTAGTCCTCAGCACGTTGAAGGCTAAACTCTTGAGGCCCAATCCCCCTAGAATAGGAATTGTATAACTTAACTTTTGGGTGCTTCTAGCATATGTAATGAACTTCATGAACAACTTGTATAGTTTTATTGTGATGAAGTCTAACTCTTTTTATTCTTATTGTTTTTGAACTTGAATGTTTGAATCTCGTTTATTCACGCTTAGATAAAAATTTAATATGTTAACTCTCGTTGTATCGTACAACATATAACTTAGCATAAAAATCTCTAATCTTATTCTAAAGAATTCAAAGAATTATATCTGTATTTACAATGAATCAATTATAAGGTATCAAGAAACTTATTGGTAGTAACAGCAGAGGTGCTCAGCATTCCAAGCGTGGGGAAATTCTACTCCATTCATATCCATCAGATGGTAGGCTCCATCACTTACGATCCTTTTGATAATGTACAGACCTTCCCAATTTGTTCCCAAGGCCCCTTCACTGGGTTTGCGAGCTCTGGGGAGGATGAGACACAAGATGAGGTCGCCTGATTTGAACTTTCGAGTTTACACTTTGCGATTGTAATACCTCAGTATCCGTTGCTAGTGAGTTACAACCCTGAGGTTGGCTCTTTCTCTCGCTTCCTCTAAAAGGTCTAGGTTTGTAGCGAGCAGCTGGTTATTATCTTCTAGGTCAAAAGTGACTCTTCACTGTGTAGTAACCTCAAGTTTTGTGGGGATCATTGCCTCATACTCGTATACCATTGAGAAGGGGGTTTCCCCCATGGAGCTGCAAGGTATGGTCTTATAGGCCCATAATACTGATTGTAACTCATCTGCCCAGGCCCCCTTTCTAGCCTCTGGCTTAGTCTTTATGATCTTTTTGATTATCTTGTTGACGGCTTCTACTTGCCCGTTGGCTTGTGGGTCGTCTACGGTTGTGAAGCTCTTAACAATCTTGAAGTTATCGTAGAACTTGATGAACTACTTGCTAGTGAACTAGGTCCCATTATCGATGACGATCTGCTGAGGGACCCTAAACCTACAAATGATGTTGTTCCATATAAACTTTTCAACCTTAGAGGACGAGATTTCAGCGAGTTCCTTTGCCTCTGCCCATTTGGTGAAGTAGTCTACCGCTATTATCATGTACTTACAATTTCCCTAAGCCTTAGGGAGTAGTCCGATTAGGTCTATCCCCCAAATTGCTATGGCCATGGGCTTGTCATCTCTTTTAGATAAGCTGGTAGGGCTTGTGGCACCTTCGTGAACCTCTAGCATTTGTCGTACCTCTTGACGAGGTCGATAGTGTCCTGCTTCATTGTTAGCCAGTAAAATCCCTGTCAAAGGGCCTTTTATGCCAAGGACAGCCCCTAACATGGTTTTCGCAATGCCCTGCATGAATCTCTTCTAGGATGGTACTATAGTCTTCGCCATCTATGCATCTTAAAAGTAGGGTTGTGAACCCTCTCTTGTAGAGCATATCATCATGGATGCAGTATCTGGCTGCTCAAGCTCGCAGATGTTATGCCTCGAGTCTATCATTTGGTAACCTTTCATTCTGTAGGTAATCCAAGATCAGATTAATCCAAGAGTTGGGTGCCTTGGCAATTGCCATGACAACATTTTGATGTTTGATGCTCGGGGATAGAAGAAGCTCTATCAGGGATCACTCCTATGTGGTCAGGATTGTCAAGGGTAGACAAACAAGCCAATGTGCATTCCAGACTCGTGGGATCTGAGTGATCTCGAATTGTTGGAAGGAGCCTAGCATCTCTTGGACTTTTTGGAGACATCCTATCATTTTTTACCCTCGGGCTTGGTATTCACCCTTTATTTGACAAACAATTAATTTTGAGTCGCTAAAAATTTTTATTTTCTCAGCATGCACATCTCTGGCTAGTTGTAAGCCCGCTAATAAGGCCTCATATTCAGCTTCATTATTAGTGGCTTGAAAGGCAAACCTCAGAGCACTAAAGGCCTTATGCCCTTCTGGACTGATAAGGAGTATTCCTGCTCTTGCCTTTTGGTCACAAGATGACCCTTCAATGAACAGTTCCACCATGGGGCTTTAGGGACCTCCACCTCATTTCGTAAGGAGCCTATGAATTTGGTGATGAAATCAGTCGATGCTTGGCCTTTGATAGCCATTCTAGGCTTATACTCAATGTCAAACTATGCGAGCTCAATTGCCCATTTAAGTAATCATCCAAAGGCATCCGTCTATTGCAAAACTTGCCTCAGCAGGTACCAAGTGAGGACCTTGATGCTGTGGGCCTAAAAATAGGGTCGAAGGTTCCTTGAGGTGATGACCAGGCAATAAGCAAGCTTCTCTATGGGCGAATATCTTGTTTTTGCATCCAGCAGTCTTTTGCTTACATAGTAGATAAGGAGTTGAATTCCTCCCTCTTCTTGTGTTAGTGCCGTGCTTAAGGCATGCTGAGATACACCCAAGTATATGGTTAATCTTTCACCATCTTTTGGTTTAGAAAGGAGAGATGCTTGCCTGAGATATGTCTTAAGTTCCTAAAATGCAACCTTGCATTCGGGGTTCCATTCAGACCTCTTTACCCCCTCGAAGACGTTAAAGAAGGGAACACACTTGTCCATTGCCTTAGAGATGAATCTACTAAGTGCAGTGATCTGACCATTTAGGCTTTGGACATCCTTTGGTGTTGTTAGAGAATGCATGTCGAGTAGTGCCCTGATTTTCCCTAGGTTCGCTTCGATCCCTCTGTTGTTAACTGTAAAGCCAAGGAATTTTCCTAAGGCTACTCCGAAGGCACACTTGTGCAGATTCAGCTTCATTCGGTACCTTCTCAAGGTTTGGAACATTTTGTCAAGGTCACGAACATGATCGACAATCTGCCTGGATTTCACTAGCATGTCGTCTACATATACCTCCATGGTCTTGTCAATTTGTTCCTATAACATCATGTTCACCAATCGTTGATAGGTTGCCCCTGCATTCTTAAGTCCGAAGGGCATCACTTTGTAATAGTATACCTGCGATCGATGATGAACGAGGTATGCTCTTCATCTTGTGCGGCCATCGGAATCTAATTATACCCTGAGTAGGTGTCCATGAAGCTAAGCAATTCATGTCCTGCCGTCGCATCCACTAGTTGATCTATCCTCGGCAAAGGAAAACTATCTTTAGGGCATGCCTTGTTGAGGTCTGTGAAGTCAATACATGTTTTCCACTTCCCGTTCTTCTTCTTAATGAGTATAGGATTCACCACCCAAGTGGGGTATCGTGCCTCATGAATGAAGTTGTTCGCTAGAAGCTTGTCCACCTCCTCTTTAAGCGCCCATAGCCTTCGACAGTCATTGGTCTCCTCTTCTGGTAAACTGGCTTAGCCTGGGGGTCGATATTTAATCTATACGATATTATATTCGGATCGATGCCCTCCACATCTTCATGGTTCCTGGCAAAACATCCACATTTTCCCTGAGAAAACTCGTCAATTGTGCCTTCATATCAGGTGGCAGGCATTTCCCCAGCTTAAGGCATCTCTACTAGTCCACCTTGCTCATTTGCACGTCCTCTAGTTCCTCGACTAGTCCGATGGCTCGCTCAGCATCTACCTCTCGAGGATCGAGGCCGTAGCTGACCCCTTTCTCACTCGTCGCTTGGGGCTCTCCCCCAGACATAACATTTACTTTCTTCCCTTAGACCTCGAGTTTAACTGCCTCCTCATACCAGCACCAGACAACTTGCTGCTCCCCGTGCACGTATCCAATTCCACTTGGGGTCGGGAACTTGACGGTTAATGTCCTGATTGATGTTACCATGTCGAAATCATTCATGACAGGTTATCCCAATACCACATTATAAGCTAAGGGACAATCTATGATTAAAAAATTTGCCATAACGGTTGCTTGCCTGTCGTGGTATCTCAGGGTAAATAGGAGTTTATTTCATCCCACTGGGAGTATTTTGTCTCCTATGAAACCATATAGGGGCTCAGGCGATGGGTCCAACTGACTTGCGCTCATGCCCATCTGGTCGAAGCATCCTTTGTACATTACATTTACGGAACTCTCACTATCTACCATGATTCTTCTCACTTTGGCATTGCTAATTTTCGCCCGCATGACTATCATGTCATTGTGAGGGTAATGGATCCCCTAAGCATCCTCTTCCATGAAGGAAATGTTGTCTGAATTTATCTTGGCCTTCTTGGTGAGCCTTTCACGTTCCACGAGACTCGTCAAAAGGACACGTCCCACTACTTGCATATAACGATCACGTAATCAATTCGAGGTGCCTGCAATATAAGGTCCATCATGTATGGTAAAGATGGTCCTCATGGATGGTGTTTCCTTGTGCTCAGGAGTTTGGTGGCTTTGCGACACAGATGGCTGTGGATGTGGGGGTTGCTGCCCTGGGAATCTTACCACGTAGTCTCTCAGGTAGCCTCTTTTAATGAGGTCTTCAATGGAACAGTCTGATGTGTTGTGCCTGACCTCACTGTGGTAGGCACAAAATTTATTGTTATTCCTCTTTTCAATGGGGGTTTTCATTGGATTGGGTCTGCCAAAATCTTCATTATCTCTTTCGATAGCATAGATCCTGTCTGGCACGTCCGATAGGACAGTGTAGGTATCATAGTGACGTTGATATTGAAATTGTTCATTTTAGGCCTTCTTTGCGGTTCTGCCTCTCGAACCCCCCTTTTGGCTATCCTTCCTGCTCTCGCCTCCATTTCTTTTCTTGCCTCGATGGGAGGTACTGGTTTCTTCTTTCTTGTTCAGCTTCTTCGTGCTGAAGGTTTCCTCCCATCAAATCTCCTTGGTAGCTCGCTCATAAAATTCACCCAAGCTCTTGATAGGAGACTTATATATGTCCTTATATAATTTTCTATCCTTTTAGAGTCCCATTGAAATCACCATGAGGATACTCTCATCAAATGGATTGTCCACGTTACTGACCTCTTGCCGAAACCTGGTGATGTAGTCTTTGAGTGATTCATCTTTTTGCTGAAAGACTATAGCCAAGTGGTAGATGGGGCGAGCTGTCTCTCCAGTTTTCTGTATTGATTGAGGAACTTTGTTTGGCATTCCTCCCAGCTCCTTATGCTGTAAGATGGAAGGCTTCTAAACCATATTCGTGGTACTTCTCCGAGTGTGGCCAGGAAGACTCGACATTTTACCAACAGGTTAGAGGTCTGTAGGTCCATCTAGACATTGAAAGCATCCAGGTGGCTATAAGGGTCACTATCCCTATTGTAGAGGGGGATGTTTGGGATCTTGAATTTGTGGGGAAGGCTCTCCAGCTCAATCTGGCAAGAGAGTGGAGTTCTCTCCTTGTGTGACTCCTGGTTCCCCTGGGATGCAGAGTTTTTCTCCAATTGTTCCATCCTCTAGAGTAACTCTTCGACCATCGGGTCTTGAGATTTTGACCGTTGACTGGAGGTCTTTCGACTCCTTTCTTCTCACTTACTGTGAGAATGTTGGTTTGAAGTTCTGTACTTATTGTCACGCTCGTGATCGGACAAGTCACGATCTGTTTCTCATTCGCTATCAATTTCGTGTGAGCTCGAGCTCTCACTCTTGTGCGAGCTTTCACATTGGTGATCATTCTCCTCATCTTCCCGATCCTGGTGGACTTCAAACCTTAGCTATGACAGTTCAGCGATGTTCAACCCTAACTTGCTCTTCATGTTGAGGCTCTGACTGATGATGTCCACCCTCGGGTGCAACCACTTCATCCTGCCTTAGCACACCTTAAGCATGCGTCTGAGCCAATATTCGTACCATATCAACCAATTCCTTCACCGTATTTTCTAGTGCTTCCTGGCGCCGGTCAAGTACCTCTTGGCATTGTTGCCAAATTTGGGTCTCATCGATTTCATGGACTATAGGTTAGTGTTGGACGAAGGAAGTTGTGCCAGTGTTGACACCCGCCATGGGGGCAGTTGTGTTTCGTTATTGTGCTTGACCTTCAGGTTGGCCAGTGGGAACTTCTATACTCCTAGTAGCTTTTTCTCTTGCCATTCTATTTAAAATAGCTTATCGGAGACTGAAAATGAAGGATGTGCAGTGGGGGCCCTTCCTATAGCGCCAAAATATTGGCACCGAAATCTGGTCACTGAGTTAAGTTTAGTGTTGCCCCTGACTGCAAGTTAAATATGGCAAAAAATAGTAGAAGAAGGTAGTAAAGAAGAAGAAGAAACAGCAATACCAGGAGTTTATCGTGGTTCGGCTAAAGCCAATTTGGCCCCTACGTCCACATTGATCTTTTTTTACATACTGGAGGGATTGGTTTTACAGAATATGAATACAATAATAGAGGTTTCTCTGGATGAATAGTGCTTACTCTCAATCTTGGCAAAGTTTCAGCATGTATCTGTGTCCTCCTCCATATGGTGACCTCCCTTATCTATTTATAGAAAGGGGGAGGGTTACAAGTATAATTTTATAGACAACAAAATGATTACTTTCACCGCTCCAAGCATTTAATGCTTGGCGTCAGAGAATTAATGCTAGGCAAATCATTATCGAATTTTCAGGGAGCTGATATGTAAGTTTGGAGGCTGAGCTGTCAATAGGAAACTTGTGTCTTAGGCTGCTAACTGGGCTCCATACAAGTATCTGTTGTTAGTGGACGCGCTGGGAGTTGAGCGAGCTGATGGCTTTGGTTGGCCTTGTCATCTGCGCCTGGTCGTTCTTTTAAAGGTCGTGGGCTTCTTGCTGAGAGGTCGAAGGTCTCTTTAGTGAGCTGCACTCTTTCATTCATGACATCGCGGGATGCCTCCAGCTCACACACGACAGTCTGGGTCCATGCTCAGTGACCTCAAACTCCGGTCTGGACCTCCACCAGTCTAAGTGGGCTTCCAATTAGACCTCGACCCGACCTAAAGTGTGCTTTCAGAAAATCCCTATAACAGATGATGTATTAAAAAAAATAACTTTTTCCCTTTAAATTATTGAAAAGGACAATAAAGAAAGAGAGAGAAAAAATGAATCTTTTGTTGTTATTATTAGAATAAAAATAATAAAGATCAAATTAAAAAAAATGAAGTTAATATGGATACAAATATGAATTTTTAAGATAAAAGGTGAGATAATTCTATAGGAAGCTCGACCTCTTATCAAGTTAAGGGGCGTTTAGTATACTGATTTCTTTTTTGCTCCTAGGAATCATGTTTCCTGAGAACCATATTTTTTAGGAATGATGATTTTTGAGAATATTAAAAATACGTTTAATTTACCTTAAACATTTCTAGGAATGTTAGACATCCCCATGTTTTGTTCTAATGCAACTTTTCTGGGAGCCTTAGCATTTTTATCAAAAACACCCCTACCTATTTTAAGTTAAAAAAAAGTGATTTTATATAATTAATGAACATTTATTTTTAAAAAATTATGTGTTTATTATTTTTTTATGCTTTATAACTTTTAATTTTTTTATGATTAAAAGTGAAAGAGAGGATGAGAGAGAAAGTGAGAAAGAGAATGAGAGAGAGAGTGAGAGAAGGGATGAGAGAGAAGTGTGAGAAAGGATGAGAGAGACAGTGTGAGAGAAAGTAAGAACGAGGATGATAGAGATTGTGAGAAAGGGGATGAGAGAGAAAGTATGAGAGAGGATGAGAGAGATAGTGTGAGAGAAAGGATGATAGAGAAAGTGAGAAAGAGGATGACAGAGAGTGAGAGAGGGGATGAGAGAGAAAGTATAGAGAAATGTCAATGTTTTATTTTTTACAATATTACAATTATACCATTAATGAAGGGTATATATATCTTCTTACACTTAAAAAACATTCCTATGTCTATGGGAAACTAGGATTCCCACTCCCATGGGAATGTTTTTAGGGAAAACTTAGCCAAAAAACATTTCTGGGACACTAGTTTTTTAGGAATGTATTTTTTAAAAAAGCACACCAAACATGGGAACATAGGATTCCCAAGTTAAGATTCCTGGGAAAGTAAAAAAGAATCCCTCTATCAAATGCCCTATAAGTGTTTTTATCATTGGATTGTCTTTTTTAAAATCTCAAATCGAACAAAAAAGACAAGTCTCAATCCAAAAATGGTAATCTAATAGTGAAAACACTAAACCTTTTAAGAGGTTGGACTCCTTATAGAATTACTTTACAAGGTATTCAAATTAGCTTTTTATTCATCAAATCTATCTCTATACTATTTAATAAAATTATTCTTTAACATGTCTTTGTTTAAGAATGCGTTATGTCATTATATTTTTTTTTATTTTTCTTTCTTTTATTTATGCCACATCATGGTTAAGCTTCTTGTGACACGTGTAACGTTAAATTTGAAGATAGGATACTCTCTTATTTATTTTTCTACCCCTTTTCATCGATTTCAATAAAAAAGAAAAAAAGGAAGTAGATTAACTTTCTTTTCTTTTTTTTTAAAAAAGAAAGGGATAGTTGAGAAACAATAAATCAGAAAAAGTTGCTTGAATTAATTAATATCCTAAAATTGATTTCTATAATTATTTCTAACTCAATTGTAAATTAAATTTCTATCATTATATTATCTCTGTCTAAACTTTTGAATTTTGGTATTATGGAACAAGTGAAAATGTGGAATAACTAATTATATAGTTCGGTTGACATTTAATAATCTGTTTAATTTTTTAATAAATTTTTAATTATAAAAAAGTAATATTTAAACCATGATTATCTAAAGAAACTAACACATGAATCAGAAACTTATAAATATCACGAATCTTACTAATGCATGAGGTCTATTAAATCTTTTTCAATTATAATTTGGATAAATAATTTAAAAAAAGATAAAGTATGATCTTCCTGAAACATAAAAAGTGATAAATCTATATGGTTTTTATTCTTAATTATTTTTCTATTCGCAAATAAAATATTTAACATGTGATCATTTTATAATTTTTTCTTAATTAACATATTATTAAGATTAATTAGGTCAATAAGCTTGGAGTTATGAAAGCAATGTAACCTATTTGAGATGATTAAAATTCTAAGTAAAATTTTGATCAAACTAATTTTTTGTAATTTAAATAGTAAAATCAGATTTATGAATTATGAATAGATCATAAATTTTACCTTGGATAAAATCACATTTTGAACAACATATGCTATTTAAAAATTGGATGGGATAGTTGAGAAGTAGGGTATAAGATATTTATATTTGATTATAAACTTTTTTGTTAAAAAAAATGGATAATTAAAAAGTAAGAGATCAGGAAAATATCTTGAGCTAATAACTATTCTAAAATAAATTTCTTATTATTATCTATAAATCTATAAATAATTGATAATCTGCAACAACTAATTGTTTAGTTCAATTGGCATTTTATGTGTATTAAATGCATGTTTCACCTTTTTTAATAATTTTCTATCATTATTATAGTTAGTTGGATTTCAATTTTCAAATTGCAATATTGTTTTTTATTTATCTTTATTCTTTTTACTTTATGATAATTGATAGAAAAAATTGAGAGACAAAAAAAAAATC
>JANHAO010012020.1:0-16614 GCA_026873985.1 Saraca asoca | reverse complement strand
CTTTATTATATTTCTGCATAATTACTCACTCTTACACCAAATACATGAAAATTATAATTGATATAAATCAAGATACACGTGTATATGAATCTCCAATGAGATAAGGGAAAGATCCAAACTTATTCCGCTTTCTTAGATTAATTCTAATCACTCTTAACTGGGACCAACAATGATGATGTTTGCAGGTGTGTTCAATGGATTAGGGTGATGTTATGATGTTATGTTTATGATGTATGGTCACGTTTAGGATTCCAATTGAGTGTTTTAATTAATTGAGCATCGACATACATATTTTAGAAAGTTTATTAACTTTCTTTCATATTTACCCCATGATGAATATATGTTTCATAGTAACATATTTTGATGCTTATTTTCATGTTATTGAATATTACATTTTCAACTACTTACTTTCTTGATAATTGAAGTTTCTAAACTTATTGTGAGATTTTTATGTTTAAGCGGGTAAGCTTATTTTCACAGCTACATTTGCTTTCAAAAATGATTTATAAAAGAGGTTTTGATTTTTATGGGATTGTTTATTCACTGAGTTTCTATGAAACTCACTCCTTGCTTTGAATGTTTTTCGGAGCCCCAAGATACACCTACTATTTCTCCACCTCACACTGATACAAGATCTGCTCCTTGATTAAGTGGATCATTCCTACGGATTATAAAGGTATATGAATGGTGGAAATCAATGGTAGTTGGTGGGCTTGTATGCATGCAAGTATGTTAATTATGGGGTGCCTAGTAGGCTATAGATTGTGTTGTTCTAGGCCATTGTTATTTTGTATCACTATACAGGTTATGGTGGGCATATAACCTTTTTGTTTATATAAGCTTTGTGCTTGGACATCTAAAAAACAAAGGAAACTTTATCAGATTTTTCGTGGAAATGTGTATGTTCATATTTAGTTATATATTAGTGTAACTGTGTGACTTGATAAGTCATTTTGCATGGTTAGGCTTGTAAGGGATTTTCTAATGATGACCTTCTACACTGGTCATGTCCCATAAGTCAGGTGTAACAAAGTTGGTATCAAAGCATGATCTAAGGTTTAGGTGCATGGTAGATGTCTCTAACTACCATGATGGTATAGGCATACCTTGTTCATGTTAGTGTGCCTAGGAGCATGACACATGAATAAGGATATGTTGATGCCCACACCATGAATATGCTGAAAATCTCCACAATTCTTAAACCTTTTGTTTCTACTCATATATATATATATATATCTAAATTCTGCCTAGACAAACTCTTCTATTTGATAATAGGAATATGCCACTTAAAATTAGAATTTTGGCTTAAGTTGGACATTGATATGAAGAAGCATTTGAAAGAGCCTCTCATGAATTATTTTTTTCACTATCGCTACCTCAAGGCAGAGAAAAAGCTAAAGGCCAAGGCAAGGTTACACATGAAGAAGTGTAGCTAGAAACTTTTCTATCCTCCCACATAGGATATCAAAACTTAATTAAATGTATAAAGTTATATAACCATTCCTACTTAGGGTTTATAGGCCCACTCTAATACTTTTGATTCCACCTTCACTTCCTAAAATCCAAACTATAGAATGCCAATTTTAGATTTTTATAGGTCATTGTAAACCCAAGAGTTGGTTGTTTGACACAAAATCATAGATTGGTAACTAGTTATTTGACACAAAATCATAGATTGTTAACGGGAATGACAAAAATGTGAGCACTTAACTAGGGACTACCTAAAGGGTGGATTTGAGGATGAGAATACTGATGATTGGGTTTATGCAAATTTATTCTTGTGCTGTTAGAGTTTATTGAACATTAGCTTTGAGGAAATCTATCTAAGATGTATAATCAGGTGAATAATGGTCTTAATTTTGGACAAGGTCCTCAGACATCCATGCAAGCTACTTATCAACAATGCCTACAGACTTCATTTGCTTCCTTTCATTTCCAACAAGGTTCTCCACCACGACCTATCCAAGATGCTCTTACCACTGACCCTTATCATGGTGGTCTGTTAATTTATCATGTCCATTTACCCTAACCACTCGCTACATTTTCAATAATTCCTTAGAATCCTAGTTTTCAAGTTCCACCTGCTATTATGTGAAACACAAGTTAATCTTATTTGATTTATCCTCCTCTATTGCATGAGAACATGATTTTTCATACATTCTTTAGTGCTAGACAAAATTCACATCATTCTTTAAATTTTGGGTCCTAGAATTATCAATATTCCACCCCCATCACCACTTCCTCCTCTTGGTCTCCTCCACCAAGAAGCATTATAGGTTCCAGTACCATTGACTCCATTGCCACCTCTAATACCTCTTGTGACTCTTCCACCACTGCCATCATCCTTACCTCTGTTCCACCTTCCCCATCTTTTGTACCTCCTGCAATTTCTACAACCATAGGCAATATGGATACCAATCAGGACATTAGAAGCATCAATGTAGCTTTGGATCTTCCTCTGCATTCACCCTACTAATCCAAATGTTCAGAAGATTAAGCCTTTATGTCAGCTTATTACTGATAATGGTTTTGACATTGGAAGATAAGACTTGTCAAAATGAATTTAAGAATCCTAAGTATGTATTTTTGTCTAGAGGCAATCTAGGAATTGAAGCAGCTAAGTTATGACCACTTACCCTTTCTCTCTTAAGAAGAAAAGTGTAACCACACACTATCTAGTTTTGATGGACTATAGCTCTGAAAAAGAGTATGATATTAGTGAATCTAAAATTGATGACTATAAGGAGAAATCAAATGAATAGTTGAGAGATGTTTTCTATGCTAGTAAGAAGAAACAAAACTACAAATATAAGGACTTGCATCAACATGCATCTGGAGTTAGCAAAGGATTCTGCCAATAGAAATGCTATACAAAAGGCAAACCACCATGCACTTGCAAAGTATCTAGAAATTGACCTAGTAAGGAGAACTAATGCTATGCCTAGCTTTACCCAAGCCTATCAATCAACCTCCATATTAGGATGATCTATATGTGTGGCCTTGGATGGGCATAATTGTTAGTATACAAGGTGAGATAAAGGATTCTAGATATTGGTTGGAGCGATTTGCTAAATACAGACCTCTAGGAGTTTAGATTTTCTGGATGAATCAAAGAGAATGTAGATTATTGCACATGAGCAAGTAAGAAAGATCTTGGAAGAATAAGAGAAGCCGAGCACTAACTTGAAGGAAAACAAATGGAAGTTTATTCTATTAAAGTTAGGGGCGATCAATCTCCTAATCAACTATAGTAGGGGATCTTATGCTAGGAAGGCTAAGGATTATGTGAAAAAGGAGTCTGCATTCCCTATAAATAGTAGATTAAAGTACAGGATTTTGAAGTTCCAATAATGAAATACCTGAAACTTCATCCCAATAACCATGAACAAACTATTAACTTATAGTATGGGAGACCTGAAGCATTATGGTCAACTCTTCATATGCCAGCTAGAAGGGTAGTGCTTGAGCAAACTGGTAGATCTGGCAATGTAGCAAATTTTGATGCTAAATTAATTAATATGGTGGAAGATTACAATTCTAGTGATGCTCCAAAGCTAAGCTTTTTAGGTCTCAATCTGCATGACAGTTGGAGGGGAAGATTTTATGAAAAGTACATGTAGAAAAAGGGATATTAAACTGAGGGGCAAATGGAGTTCTATTAGAGTAGAGAAGGAAGATGGGATAAAGGCCATGGAGGATAGTCTTGAGTGAAGTAGAGATGAAATGAAGACCAAGTTTTCAGCATCTACAAGCAGACTAGATTTATTATCAGAGACTCAGCATGCTAAGAAACTTAGATCATAATGGTAATCCTATGGGAAGTTATTTTAGTAAATTTGAAAGTTCCATAAAGGTTATTCATAAATGGCAAGAAATCTTAGTACTTAGGGAGGAGCTTAAGACCACAACCCCCAACAATGCAAATTTTCAGAAAGTAATGAATTTTCACTAGCAACTCTTAGTTGATGGTTTCCCTTTTGACACTATAAGAAGTGGTGATACCTGGAACCCATCTGATGGTACTTTTCAAGACATTTTCCCCTCAAATTATGGTTCATTTTCTAATTAATTGAAGTCCATTGTTTTAGTTAAGTTAAACAATTATTTGATACATGAGGAGCATCCTATAACTATCATTAACTGGCAATTTAAGAAACTCTACTCCACGGAATATCCTTCAATGAAGGTCCTGTGGGAAAAAACCATGATAAAGAAGAGATGATGTGTGAACCTGAGCCACATACAAAGGATAACTATCCCCATTCATTCAAATAGCATCTCAGTCTAGATCTTCTCTTCTAATGTCATTAGAACTTTAACTTCAAAAGTTAATCCAATATTTCATTTGATCCTATATTGCTACATTTCTAGAATTTGAGGATGAATTCTTTTGATGAGAGAGAGACTTTGTAACACCTTACAAAAAAAAGAAACTAGAGGACGAAAATGAAGTTTTTCAAAATTTTGCTAGGGCCAAAATTTGAATGTTCCCTTTCTCCTGAAGGACCTTAGTGAAGATATTAAAGATTTAATAGGGCCAAACTATAATTTTTCCCATTTTTATTTTCTTTATCTTCAGCTACCCCTTGATATTTTCATTTTTCTCCTTCTCGAAGCTTCACTTCCTAATGCCTTGTTTCTCCTCCTCTCCAGTCTGTTGCCATTCTTCTGGTAGACTCTCCTTCTTTTTTCCTCCACCGATCATTTCTCAACTTACCTTGTCTCTTCTTCGGCTAGTTGCTTCACCTTCTTTCTGAAAAGCTTCTCAACTAGAGACAACAACAACTCCTGGCATCCTGTTCAGCTTTTTTTTTCAATAGCTCTCCTATCAACTACTACAAGTCTAACCGATTCCTCGATGCTGGCACAACTGGGAGAAGGTTTGAGCTTGACAATTTTTCCATGTAGCTTCCCTGTTTGGCCATCTCTGATCCCCTCTATGTTTGGTAATATTTAGCCACTAGAATGGTCACCATCGCCACCCTTTGATCTCTTTAGCTTGATCTATTTGTCTCTACTATGCGGAGTAAAGAGCAAACAGCTGAAGTGGTCCTCTTGTCTTGCCCACAAAACACTCAATTAGCCCCTATTCTGCTTAGAGCTTATCCTATTCCAGCCACTACATGTTTGGTCAGACTGAAACCTGTATAAGTTAAAGCCTTAGCTTCTTTAGTTTGAAAATTACCAAGTATAGTTGGAGTTTGGGAGTGTCGTACTTCAATAAGGCCGAGTTACAGAATCAAGTTCCTCTATGCCTTTGTTATCCTTGACTGGAACTCCAACTCTATCTACCATTAAGCTTCACAGGGAGCTGTAAAAGGAGTGGACTAAGCTTAGTCATGTAACTAAGCAAGACCACTTTTTGTTTGGGCCTTATTATTAGAAGCAAATTAGCCATTGGACTAGTTCACTATCACTAAAAGTCATGCATTGGTAGACAGCAACTGAGGGCTAGGGGACAGCAACTATAACACTAACAATGGCAGTAATCTTGTTTAGCCACCATGACATATGGGTACTCAACTAACTCCACCACTCCAATTGTTGTGCCATGGTTGAAAGCCTTAGCTGTTGCTAGCTAAAAATCGAACACAATAGTTTAAAAGATTGAATAGGATGTGAAGAAAAATTGGTGGAGGATTATAAGCTAAGCGTAGCTTCTGTTGTTAATCTTCGTGATTTGGTAACTAAGAGCTAGAGATTATTTGGTCTGTTATTGAGTTCAATGACGAGCATAAGGCTTTTCTAAATGGTGTTCACAATTCTGTGTGTTTTGGGCATTTTATTGTTTGGCTTGACCCAAGTGATGGAAGAACTTGTTTTCAATGGCCTCGATGCTGAGGCAACAAAGGTGTTAGTTTTGTTGGTGTTAGGAGCTGTTATATGAAGGTGGTGGACAATTTGGAGTTTAAGCAACATGCTCAACTTATGCAGCAGCTTGAAGATGCTCGTGTAGGAAGTTCACATACTTAGTTATTAAGGAGGAGAAATGTATCTCCAATAGCCAACGGTGACATTATTTTTCCCCATATTCATTCTGTAGTCTCGATCAAAGCCTAAGCAATTTTTGAAAAACTATAAGTACGCATTACCTCATTCCAAGTTTAGCTTTATTTATCTATACATAATCCAATTGAAATTCAAATAATGAGATTGCAACACTTTGAAACAAAAAATCTATTGTAAGGTTATGTGAACTTGGTTACTAGGGTTTGATAAGCAAATTCAAGGAAGTAATAGTCCAAAACAATTTCATTTGAGGTTATCCAAATATCCTCAAGATGAGAGGATGATCCTCCTTACTTAATAAATCCCATTTGCAAATATGAAATAATTTTAGTATATGGAATATTATGATTTTTTGAAATAATGGGATTTTCTTATATATTAATGTGATTTTGAAAATTCATTTGTATATTGTATATGTATATGAAAAGGATTTGCCATGATAAGTTATGCATTTTCATCTTGATTTGTATTATTGGAATTAATGATGTCATTTTTCTATGAGATGAATGGATATAAAAATGCTTTAGCAAGTTTATGTATGTTTTGATAAATATTGCTTACCCAAACAAGAATTTTCATGTATTGTGAAATGAAAATGTTGTTATTTTGAAATTATGTTACGTGGTATATTTGGATTATTGATTTGAGATACTGGATCCATTGGAAAATTCATTGGGAACCTTTGAGTGCACTTGTGAATAGAATATTTTACAAGTGAGATGGATGGATTATGATGATATTTACAGGCATGTTGAATAGATTGGGGTATTGTTTTGATGTTATGTTTATGATATATAGTTACCTCTGGGAATTTTCCTTTGGGATTCCAATTAAGTGTTTTAATTAATTGAGCATTGATATACATATTTTAGAAAGTTTATTGACTTTCTCTCATATTTACGTCATGATGAATATATGTTTCATAGTAGCATATTTTGATGCTTATTTTCATGTTATTGAATAATACATTTTTAACTACTTACTTTCTTGATAATTGAAGCTTCCAAACTTATTGTGGGAATTTTATGTTTAAGCAAGTAAGCTTATTTTCATGGCTATATATGGTTTCAAAAATGATTTATAAAAGAGCTTTTGGTTTTTATGGGATTGTCTACTCACTAAGTTTCTATGAAACTCACTCCTCACTTTCAATATTTTTCAAAGCCCTAAGGTACATTTATCATTCCTCCACCTCTCACTAAAACAGGATCTACTCCTTGATTGAATGGATCATTCCTATAGAGTACAAAAGTATATAAATGATGGAAATCAATGGTTGTTGGTAGGATTGTTTGCATGCAAGTATGTTGATTGTGAAGTGCCCAGTAGGCTATAGATTGTGTTGTTCTCAACTATTGTTATTTTGTATCA
Organism: Saraca asoca; assembly: GCA_026873985.1. Classification (NCBI taxonomy): domain Eukaryota; kingdom Viridiplantae; phylum Streptophyta; class Magnoliopsida; order Fabales; family Fabaceae; genus Saraca; species Saraca asoca. Next base: position 9,234 of record JANHAO010012020.1, on the reverse strand, counting down.
CTGTACAAGTTGTGGTGGGCATATAGCCTTTTTGTTTGTATAGGCCTTGTGCCCAAACATTTGAAAAATAGAGGAACTCTGTTGGATTTTTGGTAGAAATGTATATATGCATATTTAGCTGTGTATTGGTGTAATTGTGTGACTTGGTAAGTCATTTTGCATGGTTAGGCTTGTAAGGGTTTCCTAATGCTAACCTTTTACACTGGTCACATCTTGTGGGTTAGGTGTGACATTATTTTTATTAGTAAATCAAGTTTTCCTGACCCATGAGCCAGTAGGCACTATACACCACATCATTATGAAAAAAAATAAAGGTGCATGACCTATATGGGAGGGTATTCTAGAGCCCACCCATAAATAGTATATACAGAGTTTGGGGTAAAGTTTTAATACTTTGTTTATAATTTAAATTTCTTATTTTAAACTATTTGCTAACTATTTAGTATTTTCCTTGCTTTTTAATTGTAGAAATATTGGAAGTGGAACCTTTCTTATAAGAGGGACATGTGGAAGAACTTGAACCATAAGGGTTTCAATAAAATGAAAGATATAATACATGAGATGCAGAAGAAGAAGTTCATTCAATCTAGTTGGATTAGGGACAATGAATGGGAAAGCTTTCTCAAAACAAGTGGAATAAAGCATCGGATGTAGCTAGAAAAGGTTCTTTCTTGCACACAGGTGGATCCATCTTCATATCAGAGCATTGGCTATGCATGGTAATGTTATTTTAAGTTAATGTTATTTATGCCATTTTAACTTATTGTTATTTATGTCCACAAAAATTTTCATGTTGTGCAGATATGTGAGACTGGTGTCCAACCATTTGTAGACAGCCTATTTCGTCGCACCCACATCCAGAAGGATGGTCAATACTCACCTCAAGCTACACAATCTTATGTAAGCAGCTTATCTTAACTTGCATTTTTATTATTAATATATTGTATATTTGGTAGTAAAAATATTCATTAATTTATAATATCAAATAATTAATTATTTTAATTTGCATGAAAATTTCAACAAAAGAAAGGAAATTTTGGCGCAAAAAGGTGAGGGCTTTAAGGAGATAGCTAGTATTTGATAGGGCCATCTAGTCATAATTTATGGGTGGATACCATCGGCGGGACCAAAAAGGGAAGGGTCTATGGTTTGGGCTCCGAGGTCACAGTGGGGACAATTGCATCGATCATTATAGCTTACTTTGACAATGCATCACGTGCTACACTAGACCAACTCACATGCTATGACTGAGATGCAACAACAAATGATTCAATTATTTGCTCAAATGGAGCACCTCATGACTTAACAATAGCAACAAAGTCAAATTCCGCCACCGGCTCCTTCTCCATCTCATCCTTATTCATACTTCCATCATCCCCTTGCCAACTACCAGCTCTCTCATCCTTATAAGTATCTGCCACCATAGCCATCCTAGTTGATAGTTTAACCACCACCAGTTAGAGATCCTGGATAGCTATAGCAACAGGACCCTTAGGATCCGGAAACTAATGATTAATTCTTCTCCAACGATCTTAAGTTATAATTATATTTTTATATTTTTGTTTGAATAATATGTTTTATACATTGATTTGAATAATACAATTTATGAATTATTTTACTAATTTTATATATTTATACCTATTTTGTGCGTTAAATTTTATTTTTTATTATAATTAATATTAATTTTTAGAATTTAAAGTTAAAAAATATTAAAATCAATTTTTAATACTAATCAAAATAATTTTAATAAAACTTTAAGAATAAAAAATTATATCAAATAATATTTTAAAATTTTTTCCATTTTCTAATAGATTTCTGACAATTTTGATAGATTTTCAACAATTTTTGGACGGATTTTTTTATGCATTTCTAATGAATTTATTGACCAATTTACAATGGAGTTTCAATGGATTTCCAATGTATTATCGATGACTATTCCAATGAAACCTCAAAATCCATAAAAAGAATCCTTCCATAATGAATTTTTGATGAAAAATAATTTCCAGCCATGATTTTATTGATGACCCTATTCTATTAAAAATCCTTTGAAAAGTCATCGTTTTTTATGGATTTCTCATAATGTCCGATAGATTTTTTTTTTTGGGTCAAAAATTGCTCATTTTTTGAGTGATCATTATTGAACCTGGATGGTTTAACCAATCATGCTAAATAGTGAAAATATTTTGGTCAATGAACTTCTAGTTTACTATAACATTTATTTTGTTTAGATTTATATATGTGTAGTACAAATTAGAAGAAAATGACCATAATTTTTGTAATACATTTTTCTTACCTGAGACCATCATTGTAATGTAAAGATATTTAATTTCTTTTTACATTTATTGTTTTAATATGGTATCCATTTTGTCATATGTCTCTAAAAATAAGTTTCTTCAAGACTTAGTTAACATCAATGCATCATTTATACTTATTTGTATTCCTCTTGTTAAAATTACATTAGCTCTTTTGTAGTCTTTAATTAATTTTGTACTATCAGATATTATATTGACATAATTTTCACAAACAATTAATTAGGAAAAATACTTCTATTCTTAAGAGTGGTGTGCATTGTTGCACTATTTACTAGACACAAATCTTCAATATTGATTTTTGATTTAAGTAAAGATTGGGAGCTGTCCATATTGCTTCATTGGCAAAAATATAATGTTAGAGAAATTGCATAATAATAATAAAGGGAAATGTTATATTTGAAATTTTATGCTAGAGCAATTTATTGATATTTATTGATAAATTGAAGAAAAAAAACTAAACTTAAGCAAAAACAAAGAAACATAACCTGAAAAGCTAAACTGAAACAAAAGCAAAGAAACATAACTAAAATTAATGTTTCTTATTTTTGGACATTTTCATCCTCAATCAAATGATCAATTCTTCTTTTGGGGTGCTCAAAGAAATTTGTCACATCCAAATGTATTGGATCATAAGAATCATGGTCAAAGGCATCATTCTCATAAACAAAATTTATCTCTCTTTTCCTTTAAGTGAGGCTTGATAAAGTTTCACAAGATGCCTAGGCAAGAAGAACGTGACCAATGCCTTTTCGTACCACATTGATATCATATACTTTTTAGACCTTTTTATTTCTTATTATTTTAGCCATTTTCTTCATTATTCACCCATTTTTTATAGTGAGAAGTAATCTCGTTGTTATTTGTATTGTTCTTGTAACCACCACGATTGCAATAATTAATATAACCTTTTCGATGACCATAGTTATGACTACAGCCACATCCATGCCCAAACCTTTCAGTTGTTCATGCATTCACTTTAAGGAATGGAGTAGAACTAGTTGGATGGGCTTCATGATTTTCCATTAAAATCTTATTATTTTGTTCAGCTACAAGAAGGCATGAAATCAATTCAAAATATTTTTTAAAGCCTTTTTCTCTATATTACTGTTGCTGGAGCATATGTGATGCATGAAAAATGGAGAATGTTTTTTTCCTTTTGCAATATATATTCACTAGTAATTGTTTCTCCACACAAATTCAATTGAGAACTAACTCTAAATATCCCAAAGTTATATTCACTTATTGGTTTGAAATCTTGAAATTGTAAATGCATCCAATCATAACGAGCTTTTGAAAGAATTACTATTTTCTAGTAGTCATATCTCTTTTTTAAACTTGTCGAACGAAAAAAGGGATCTTTTACTATAAGATATTCAATTTTCAACCCTTCATGAAGATAATGGCATAGGAAAATCATTGCCTTTACACAACCTTTCATTGATGCTTGATTCCCTTCTTTGATTGTATCTCGAAGATCCATTACATCTAGATGAATTTCAACATCCAATATCCCTGATAGATAATTCTTACTTGTAATGTCAAAGGCCACAAATTCAAGTTTTGTGAGATTTGCCATGATAATAACTATAATAGGAACAATGATTGGGTTAGAAAATGAAGATAAAGTTATCAATTGAAATAAGAAAAATAATATTGAATATCATTTTATAAAACAATATCTTTATCTTTCATCACATTTACTTCAGGGATTAGAATATAAAAATATTTTAAATGCTTCATACTTTTTTTTTTTTTTTTTGCAATGAAATATCAATTTTTTTTTATAAACTATCACATTAACTTTAGACTATGTGATATCAAAATTTTGTATAAACAAGACATTCACTTTTGAAAAATTGAGTATCAAAATTCTCTGCATGCTATCACATTCACTTTAAGGAATGAATTATAATTTCTTTGGATGTTATTTCATTCACTTCAAGGAATAGATTAGAATTCTTTGGATGCTATCATATTTACTTCAGGAAATAAATTATAAATTCTTTAGATGCTATCGTATTCACTTTTGGCAATAGTTTACAAATTCTTTAGATGTTATCAAATTCACTTTTGGGAATGGATTATAAATAAAACATTCACTTCTAGGAAAATATTGATTTTAATTAATACCTTATTCTGTATATAGCCACAAATACAAATAATAGAATGTTTTAGGCCTCTTCTTATTAGTAGTTCAGGACCAATTAGGCATTAAAATAATTTAGAATATTTTGAAATTTATTTTTCTTTGATGTTGCCACTTTATGAACACATTTAAGACATGAAAAGATAGATAATATATTCTTTTCATAAAGATTAGGAAAATGGAGTAGAAAAAGAAGGAAATATATGATACTAAGAGTAAAAATATTCAATGTTAATAAAATAAGACATATAAGAAAGAGTAATTATGCAAGAAAATCCATCTGCACAAGTTATAATATAACTACAATATAGCACATATGGTTTATTATTTGTTTCCTTTCGTAAAACTAATACAGTCCAAATTGCAAATTAACAAAATAAAAATGGTAATACACCAAGGGTAAATAGTATAACATAACGTATACACCACATCATTGAAAAACGAATTTAAAAGAGAAATCTCCTTTTATCTAAACCCAAAAGAAAAACTCAAAATGATAAAACTTCATACTAATAACATGTTATAAAAGTATAACAAGAATATTAAAGAAATAAACGAAAGAAACAAAATATTAAGGATAAAGTTTTTTTTCTTATTTACAATGGTGTAAAATCCTTATTTACAATGATTTATACATAAAACCCCAAGCCCTAGGAAAATTAAAGATAAACTCAACCAAAATAATTTATAATAATCTATAAATAAATCAAAGGAATTTCATAAGCATGCACATAAATATAATATTTATAGTATTATTATCTTATTTTATTCTATTATTTTTACCCACCATTAATTCTCCCCTTGCTACTACTCTATAGTGATTGCAATTATAAAATAATTTTCTGTAATTAAAATTTTTATTTACATTTTTACTCCTCTCTTGAAATTGTCTTTCTCTCTAATAAGTAATAAAAGTATAGGTATCTTGCCTATTAAATACATAAATGATTTGTCAATCTTTTTATTGATTACATCATAATGACTAATATATTAATTTCTATTTTGATCAAGTGCAGAAAAACCTAATTAATATGTTTCTTTTAGCTATATATAACTATAAAATTACATGTACTTGAAAAATTAGACTTGCGTTCTTATGAGTCCCAGCGTTGTGATTTTGGAACACACATTTTTTATTGTTTGTTTTATTAGCTTTTAGTTTCCACACTCTTTTCGTGGAATAAGTTGTTGGCCAACGATTATTAATTGAGTCCATAAAAACATTAGTTATTAAACTATTCCAAACATAAATTTAAAAATGGGTCCATCTCATTGAATTTATGAACAAGGGCAATGTTTTTTTTTCCCTTCATTTGACCTTTGCTATATAGTTAAATAAAAAAAGATAATCTATAATTATTTCTAATAATAACTTTATGTCATGGAAACCAGAAGCAAAAAGAATTATTTTAGCTAATGTTGTTGAAATTATAATACTAATTAAAGAAAAATAAGAAAAATCTCAAATTTTAATCCGATACGAAAGAGATGTCAAAAGCAACAAACTTTAAATTGAGTTTTAGTTTTGTTAAATACATTTTTTATTTCCTCTTTAGACAAATCTTAATATTAATACGAATAGATAAATGGGTACCCAAAAGTTAATCCAATATCACTTTCATTTTGTCAAATCAATAATTGATCTAACTCATTTATCTTAGAAAACTTAACTAAACGGATATGGATACAACTAAGTAAGAACAGGTATGAATGGATAAATTAACATGGCTCGCAATATTTAACATTTAGCTTTTTCTAATAAAATTTGGATTCTCTAATTAATTTAAAAGTGGACTAATTCTAAGAATAAAAAATCTAGAGTCTGATTCCTGTCGTTTTTCCCCTTAATCTGTAAGTTTTCTGATTGATTATAAGCAATGAACAACCAGTAATTAAAAACCAAGAAAACATGAAGTGTGTGAAATGATAATTAAAGTGTTACGCCATATAAAGTAATATATCTTTGATTAAGTTATCGTATTAGTTTCTTTCAGCTTAGCTTTGAATACTTAACACTTGAAGACAATCCATTATTGATAATTGTAGGATTTACTTTTAACTCATATAATGAGTTCATTATGAATTGGTCTTTTATCTAAATAGCATCTAATATATTAATTACCCCTTTTTACGTAAACAAGTATAATTTGGACTGCACTAACAAACAACAAAACCAAAATAATTTCTAATTAAGAAATTAATTATAGGGCCTATCATTTACAAAATGACCTTGACTTTGTTGCATTGCATTCCCATTAATCCAAAAGTAATAAATATTGAGTAAGAACCATTTTCCTTTCCTTGGTATGTAAATTTTCTTAATTTTAATTTTATCTTTAAATAATATTAATTTTTCCAATTTTATTTATTAATCATTCAAATTCTTTATAAAAAATTAATATAGAAGGCCTGAAACATATGTAACCTAACTAATTAACTTATTATATTTATCTTCCCTTCAATCAAGTTCAATGATATTATTTTTCTTACCAGGAAGAATGACACCCTAGCAATATGGGTCTCTTCTCTCTTATTACTAAATAAAAAACTAACGTAGTTGAGTTTGGTAAGAAAGATAAGCACAGTCAACTAATTGATCAGGTCATAAATGTCAGATATTTTATATCAACTTTTTGTTAAGAATTTAAACGACACACTAATTAAGAAATATAATTAAATAAATTAATATTACTTAGAAACAAAAGAAAAAAAATATTTTACAGAAATAAAATTAAAAAAAATTACATATTACAAAAACAAAAAGAGATGATTACTTTAAAATATTTCATTATTGCAAATTAAAAGGTATATGTCAAGTAATAACTTCACATAAAAGATCGAATGCAACTTAAGCTTTGATAACCAAACTTACCATTGAAAGGAAAGAGAGGGAAAAAAATTAAAAAACAAAACTAATTACATGCGCAATTATTTTGCTCTAGGGTTTATATTGTGATAATTTGCCGGACACTTTTGGTGACCTCAATTTAAAGAGAGATATTTAGATGCACATCTTGTGTATTAATTTTTTATAGAGCAACATGTGCTAAAATCTAAGATTACTTGAATGGTTGTTTTTCACTTAATTTTCTGTTAACACATCTTGGATTTGATTACGAGTGACTTATAGTGCAGGGAATCTTAATCCCTCAATTTCTTATTCTGTCAATTTTTTTTTTAATTTCAAAAGGTAAAATCACAATCTTTTATTTTGATATCCAAAACCTTTTTTTTACTGAAATTCATTTTTTCAATATAAAAAAATTATATTTGTACCTTTCTCCTAAATTCATATCCCAATGATCGATTTCTTTAGGAAATTAAGTGGATTCATATTTTCAATACATGATATGTTGTTACCCACACTATTCCTCTTTATTTATCTCTTTGGAGAGTAATTTCTTTCTTTTTATCTCTCAATAGAAAAAAAAAATTCATTTATTATTTTTTTTCTATATTTATCCCTATTATCTTCATAAATGTCTAACTATTTCACACATCAATTCATTTTTACCAAAAGTTAAATTAATAAAACGTAACTCATTTTTCTTAAAATTAAAGTTATTTATTAGTATCCTTGAGTTTTATACATATATCTTAAATGACAAACAAAACGGAATAGATCCAATATTTTAAACAGATATGGAAATACAACAACTTTTTAATAAAAGATGTGAGATATAAGGTGGAATTTTTTTTTTTTTTGGGACAAAATATCTTACCTAATTCAATTCTGTAAAAGTAACTTAACTGTACACAAAAAGAAGTGCTAAAGTCATTATCAAAGGTTCGAGCACGACACAATAAGACAACAATATTTATTTAATTATGATTCTCACAATCGAACATTGGGATAGGACAAAGACCTAGGTTCACATGCACCGTCTATCTAAGTTTTACATGAAATTCAGTTAAAGGGTATTTATATTGCATTATAAATTATTATTAAGTTTTAGAGGACTCATTTGTTCTTATCTATATCAGAAAATTAAGAATTCTTTAATTATCTTTTTCTAGTTTTGTTCATATCTATTTTACTAAACACAAATAAAAAGACCTCCTTAATTATTATGCATTAGTTTTAAACCACAGATCAAAAAACAGAGTGAATACAAGTAACATTTCCCACAAAATTGACATTCTCTTGATCCAAATTAATGCATCTAATTCTGCTTCACAAAAACAAAAAGGTGGCCTAATTCCGAGAATAAAAAAAAAATTAGAACTTAGATTCTCGTATTATTTTTCCTCAATCTGTAAATTTATTTAATAGATTAATGATGGACAACTAGTAATTAAAAAATCAAGAAAACATGACGTCTCTCATAGATAATTAAAGCTCTGCCGAGCCTGCTCCTATATTATATAAACTAAGTCATCTTTCGGAAGAAAATTCAACTAGTAACACTAGAAGCCAATGTTGACAAAATAATATATTTACACGGTACGACTAATTGATATTAATGATGGCATTCAATAATAAAAAAAAAATAGGCTCTATATATAATTGTGAAATTCAATTTTTATTTAGAATTTGTTTAGCACAAATAGTTAAAAAACTAACTGATAGCTAATAAGTTAACTATTAACTATTTTACTAACTATTAGTTATTTTATTAGCTGCTAGCTATTAATTGAAAGTTAAAGATAATAAAATAGTTGATCGTATTAAAAGTGTTTAGTAAAATTAACTTATAAATGTAAAATGACATATAAATATGATTAGATAATATATAGAGTAAATTAATTTATATTTATTTTGAGGTCAAAGTATAT
>JANHAO010012019.1:0-16654 GCA_026873985.1 Saraca asoca | reverse complement strand
GTGTGCTTCATTCTTCATCTTTTAATCTTCCTCTTGGAGCTCTTCTTCACCATCCTAAAATACAAAAACAAACTAAAGTAGTACCGAGAACTAAACTAACAAAACTAAGGGGAAAGTTAAACAAAAATCACAAACTAATAACTATTTAAGAGGTGATATTTATCATTTTTATAGGTACATTTTTCACTTATCAGGTATCTATTAAGAAATAAGTTGTCTCACCTCTAGAACTAGGTGGCTTTAGGATACCTAAATTATGGATGTTGTAAAGTTTATATTGGATCACATAGGTGATTACTACTAGGATGGATCCTAGTACCATGTTGTATCTATGCAACTTGGTATTTAAAACTAACAATTTATCTCTATGCATTTCTTTTAAACAAATAGGGATGTCAGGGAAATAGTTGAAATAAATTGGTCCTTATGGACACTAGTTTCTATAGCTCCTAATAAGGAATCATTAAAATTTATATGCCTACCATCTTTAAGGATAACAATATAGCAATATTTAAGCCTTATCTAGTCGTAGGCTTTGTAGCAATTTGTACACATCCAAGATACAAAAAATTATATTTTGTTTTTTTTTTTGTTTATGAATAATTTGTTAAAAAATTGAAAACTAGATTTTTAAAGTTCTTTGTCTGGGATTCTTGGCATTTCACTGTTATCAATTTGTTAATAAAAACTTTCAAAATCAATTTATTCTTTGAAAATAGATTTGAAATTTTCTTTAAATTTCTTTTTTAAGGATGACACAGATGAAGCTCATGAAAATAAAAAATATGAAGATAAAGTTTATCAATGTTCTGTGAAAAAACTAGAATATCATCATTACAAATAATGATAAAATTTGTAAATAGATTATAAATATCATTCATAATCCTTTGAAATTTCAAGGGTTCATTTTTTAGGCCAAACAGCATCATATTCCATTCATTTTAACTGAATGGTACTGTAAATGTTGTTTTATACCTATCCTTAGGTTTGACTTGTTTCTGCTAGAAACTAGATTTCATCACAAATATGGAAAATATTTTGGTAGAATGTAAGTGATTTAATAAATCTTTTTTATTTGGGATTGGATATCGAATCCATTGTAAAGCTTCATTGAAAGGTTTGTAATTGATTACTAACCTCGGCATTCCTTGTTCTATTTTTGCTTTTTTATTAACATAAAAACAAAGATTGATCAACAACTTTTGGACTTTTAGATAATCCCTTTAGTTAAGAGATCCTCTATTTCTTTTTTACAATAGTCCAGAAGCTCTTAATTTGTTTGAATAGGATAAGCTTTTGTCGGAATTTATTTTTTTGAAAAATCTTTTTCATATGGTAAGTCTACCATATGTTGTTTTCTATTCCAAAAGGCATTTGAAAGATCAGAACAAATTTGAGTTTGGACCTTGCTATGCAAGGAATCAATTTTGTTTCGAACAATTGGTATTTGCAGAAGTTGTTTTATTTATTTATTTTTTGAAATAAATTTCTTCAGAGAGAAAATTGGTTTAATTCTCCTTGATTTTAACCAAATTTAAGCCCTTGAAAATTGGTTTTTTCTAAAAAATTGGAAAACAATTTTGTCTCCTAAGTTCTTTGTATTTATACCTTTATCAAAGACTAAAAAATGTGAAGATAAAGATCAATGCATAAAAATTAAAAAACTCCTTTTCCAATATCAAAGCTTTCCGATTCCATAAAAAAACCAATATGAATAGTAAATTATTTTGCCATATGAATTAAATATTATTGTTTCAACATGAATTTTAGATTTGGATTACTTAGCCCCTACTTATGCTTGACATGAGAGCACAGGATACAAAGGTTCTTTGCCTTTAACTCACTTAAATAGGACTTACATACCTTTTTACTAACTCATGTCTTACTAAGTGCTGTCAGCTTATCCAGAATTAGTATTTATATTCAAAGACTAATATAAACTTCATGAAGGCAATTATAATTTTTAGTTCATATTTTTATCCTTACTTTCCCATGGCTCTGATACCAGAGACTACAGAGGTGGCCCTAAAATAGGAAAATTAAAGAATAGGAAGCAAGCAAAGAGCCAAAAAGTAAGGATCACAGACAGACTGCTAAATAATAATGGTATTTATTAAATTTGAGAAGAAAGCTTACAAATTTGGCAACACTCTGGATTGCTTCAAAGAATGCTTAAAGGGGATGGCACTAATAATTTTTTTTCTGAATGCCTTATATTTGGGATAGGGGTTCTATTTATGGAAAATTACAATTTCACTATTTACTACAATGTATAGTTATTAGCCACGTGCTGCTATAGTGATTGACCTTGATTTGGAATCTTCACTTTGTCAAAAGCTATTGGGCTAAAAGATAAATTGTCTTGTTGAGCTAACACTTGAATTTGAATTTTAATTTAATCTCATTTGATTGGAATTATCATTTCATTTTGAATTTACATGACATTTGTTGACTAATCACTGAGGTTGATACCAAAGCAATCATTTTCATTTGATAGGGCATAATCTTCTGCTTCTTCTAAAGCATTTGAAGCATAGGATTCTACCTTATCTTCTATATTTATTAGTTGTTGAATAATCTCTTGCAACTTTGAAACATATTCTTGTTTGAAGGAGATACATGCTAAAAAGGCTACAATTTGTGATTTGTTTTAAAGAAATTGATGAATACCCTCCTTCATATTTTTTTGGAAATGAGGGTTTTCTTTGAATCTCATAAACATGAGCTTTATTGGCATATTTGAAAGCTCCCCACCATTTGACATGAAATTGTCCTTGGAGAATTGGCCATTTTAAATATCGATACTCCCATTAAAAATACCATGGAAGACCTAAAGGAAGAGGAAATGCAGGAAGAAGAAATAAATGATCAAATTTTCAAAATCATTTTCAAGTATTTCTATCTAAAAAGGGTATATCCCTATAAAATTAATTATCAAAGATGAATATACCATTGAGACTATAGCCTTGTTTGATATAAGGACAAATCTCAATCGTATACAAGAGAGATTAATATCAACCAAATATTTTGAGAAAATGAAAGAGGGACTTAGATCTGCTAATGGATCTAAACTCCAAATTCAATTCAAACTTTCCAATGTAGTTATTCAAAATCTTCTTTTAAAATCAACACTTCTTTTCTATTAGTTAAAAATATGACTAGTCGAATTATCTTAGGTTCTCATTTTATCCAAATATATATATAGTAGTCCTCAGGGGATAAATTATTACTATATATTATTCCCTAAAAACCAAGGAGTAGGCCCTTAAAATAGATAATTAAAAGAGCAGAAAGTAAAGAAGTAAGGATTGAGGGTAGACAGCTATCTGTAGAATAAAAAATTTTATTAATAAGATTTGAAGAAGAAACTTACAATTTAGACTAAACTCTAGAAATGCTCCTAGAGAAAGCTTATAGGGGATTGGCACCGTTATGCCTTACATTTGGGGTTTGGGGTCTATTTATAGAAAATTTCTAAAATTTACTGTTTACTACATTATTGACCTGTGTTGCTATAGTGACCAATCAAAAGCTGTTGGGCACCTTCTGGCTCCTTTTAAAAAGTTGTCTAAAAGTAATTTGTCTCTTCCTTGCCAACACTTTATTTGAATTTGAATTTCATTTTCTTGTTGACAGTTCATTTGAATTTAACTAGAATTTGGATTTCATTTTGTAGCTTAATTACTAAGGTTTATTCCAAAGCAATCATTTTCATTTGATTATGTATAATCCTCTACTTTTTCTAAGGGATTTGAGGCATAAGACTTTGCTTTGTCTTCTGTGTTTGATAATTGTTGAATAATCTCCTGTAGCTTTGAGATATATTCTTGCTTGGAGGAGATTAATGCTGATGAACTTGCAATTTGAGATTTAGCTTAAAGAAATTGATGAGTTCCTTCTTTCATATTTTTATGGAAGTAAGGATTTTCTTCAAACCATTTTTGAATTTCATATTTGTGAGCTTTGTTAGAATATTTGTAGCTTCTCCACCATTTCACATAAAATTGCCATTGGAGTATCGGGCATTTGGAATAAGGATTTTCTTTTGGATATTGATACTCTCATGTGAAACACCATGGATGATTGATTTTTGAATAAAATTGCTGAAGAATGGAATAATTTCCACAATTTAAATTATCAAAACAAGTTCTGAAAGTATCCCATCCTTTAATGACTTTCTCGGGAAAAATTTCTGGTATTTGATCATAAAGATCCCACCATCTAAAAAATCAATTTGAAAATTTGTATTTTTTTACTCTAGTTAAAGAAAAATAACCAAAAGTGCTTCTAATTTTTTCTCTGATAATATATGATATTGTACCAAGCCTTTTGATAATCCTAGTACATATAACCTTATGGTTCAAAAGATATTGAAAATTGTTTTATTTGATTAAGGTTTTGCCCCCAATCAGTTGGAGAGATAATTTTCTCAATTTGTAAAGTTGAGTGAGTAATAAAAGTTTTGTCCCTATGGGAAATATTATGTTTAATCTTGACTGATCTAGAACAAATTAAGAATAATTCATAAAATTCCCTTATTTTATTCAAGGTTTTAGGGATAAAATGGAAATTCTTTGAAATATTTTTTGAAAAACTTTTTTAGGATTTTCATCCTAATAATCTGGTTCCATTTAAAGAATATTTTATAGAACTAGTTTTGGGAGGTATTTGGTAACAATTTTGGTTGGTTGGGAATCAATTTAGGCGACTTGTTTGGACGAAAACCAAACCAAAATTTTTTAGAATTCCATTTTCTCAATTTGTTTAAGGATTTTGGTTTGATTAATGACTAGGTCCTTGATATTTTTTTTCTTTTTCTTTGACAATATCCACCCAAGACTTTTTGGTTAATGATAATGGTTTGGACATTTGAGAAGCTATAACCTAGAGGGTTTTTATTGGAATGGCATAGTTTTCTAAGGATTGGTATTTGGAAGAAATTGGCTTTTGGATTTGTTTTCCCTTATCAAGGGAGGATTTTGATTTTAGATCCAACTGTGGATCCTTATTTTTGTCTTTCTCCTGCTCCTTCTTTGGTGGCATTATTTTCCATACAAAAATTCACAGGTTAGAAAATTAGGTAAAGAAGTTGAAGTTCCTTTGATGTATTCAATTTCAAAATCAAATGTAGACAAGATAGCTTGCCATCTTGCAAAATTTTGTTTTGATGCTAAATTTTTAACATCCTTTTTCAAAATGTCTTTTGCCAGTTTGCAATCAACTCAAATAGTAAATTTTTTATTAAGAAGATCACTTTAAAATTTGTTTATGCATAATACAATTGCTAAAATTTCTTTTTTAATAGTTGAATAATTTTTTGTAAAGAATTTGAATGTTTAGAAGTAAATGCAACAATATTTTCTTCGCCAATTTTCTTTTGTTTAAAGATTCCTCCATAGCCAAATCTGAGGCGTCTATTTCAACAATTTTTAATGTAGATGGATCAGAAATTTGTGAACATGGGAGATTTTTTACTTGCAATTTGACTTTCTTAACAACATTTGTATGAACCTCTATCTGTGGAGGAGGATTCTTTTTGAGACATTCATGCAAGGGTTGTATGATATTTAACATTTGAGCAAAGAAATCTGAAGCATAGTTCAAGCATCTCAGAAATCTCTAAGGTTAGGGTTTTTTAAGAATTTGATCTGAAAATTTTTTAGCAAACTAGATTACCCTCTCTATTGGTGTAATAGTTCCTTGAAAAAATTAATGTCTAAGAAACCTAATTTTTGTTTGAGATAAAGAGATTTTCTTTTGAGAGATTGCTAGACCATTTCATTGAGTAATTTCTGGGAAGATATTGAAATGTTTGAAATGTTGCTCAATGATCTGAGAAAAAATCAGAACGTCATCAGTATAAACAATGATAAAGTTTGTAAATGGATTATAAATGTCATTCATAATCCTTTAAAATTTTGAGGGTGCATGTTTTGGGCCAAAAGACATTATGTTCCATTCATATTGCCCGAATGGTACTATGAATGTTGTTTTATACCTATCCTTAGGTTTGTTCTGTATTTGCCAAAAACCAAATTTCATATCAAATTTTAAAAATATTTTTGTAGAATGCAAGTGATTTAACATATCCTTTTTATTTGGAATTGGGTAATGGATCCATTGCATGGCTTTATTAAAAGGCTTGTAATTAATTACTAATCTTAGAGTTCCTTGTTCAATTTATACGTTTTATTGACATAAAAAGTAGAACATGACCAAGGATTTTTGGACTTCTTGATAATTCCTTTTGCTAAAAGATCATTTATTTCTTTTTTTATAGTAATCCAGAAGTTTTGGATTCATTTGAATTGGGCGAGTTTTTGTAGGAATTTGTTTTTAAGAAAAATCTTTTTTCATATGATAATTCTACCATATGTTGTTTTCTTTTCCAAAATGCATTTGAAAGATCAAAACAAATTTAAGTTTCAATCCTTTTTTGTAAAGAATCTATTTTGTTTTGAATAATTGGTATTTCTAGAAGTTGTTCTATCTTCTTGAAAGAAATTTCTTCAGAGAGGAAATTGATTTGATTTGCTTTGATTTTTACCAAATTCAAATATTTGAAGATTGGTTTTTTGAAAAATTGAAAAACAATTTTCTCTTCTAAGTTCTTTGTTACTATACCTTTATCAGTAACTGAAAAAGGCATAATTTCTTGGATAAAAGGAGAACCTAAGATAATTTTGTTGGTCATATCCCTAACCAACAGAAAAGTGGTATTAATTTTGCAAGAAGAATTTGTAACAACTACACCTGAAAGTTTAAATTGGATTTGGAGTATAGACCCATTTCCAAATCTTAGTCTTTCTTTTGTTTTTTTCAAAATATTTAGTTGGTACTAATCTTGCTTGTATACAATTAAGATAAGCTCTCATGTCAAAAAAGGCTACTGTCATAACAGTATACTCATTTTTTATGGTCAATTTGATAGGGATATGCCATTTTTTAATAGAAATACTAGAAATAATTTTGAAAACTTGATCATTTCTTTCTTCTTCCTGTATTTCTTATTCTTTTTCTCTACCTTTTTGAAGAATTGAAAGAATTAAATCACAATGCTATTGTTTCTATTTTAATTCTTTCACTTTTTGCTTTAGTGGATTCAATTCGTATTGCAAATCTTGAATTGTGATAGGAATACTATTTTCTAAACTAAATCTATCTATGACATTCTTAAAGTTATATTTGCCTACCCTAACTTGTTTGGTTAGGAAGGAAGGCTTTTCTATTGTCTATTTGAGCTTTTAGAGGTAATCCTTCTTTTGTTCATCATTTGGCAGCTAATAGATAACCTCAAAAAGAAGATCATATTCTTTTGTAAAAACATTTATTTCTGCTTTAGAAGATGATGTACCTTCTATTTTAGAAGAGCAACAATCCTCTTATTAAAGTCCTTTGTTATTTTCTATTTCTATTTCTGCTACTTCTAGTGAGAATTCCTCAGTTTTAGAAGTTTATTCAACCAGAAAACTATTGTTGAGCATGTAATATTTGGCTATGTGACCCAATCTATTACACCTAAGACAAACTGGTCTAATCTCTTGATTTAGGTGAGGAGTATATTTAGGTTTCCTATGATTTTTTTGTAGGGCTTTTTCTCTTGCTTAGATTTGCTAGACTCTGCCTGTTTGGCTCATCTTTTATGTTTAGTTTTGAAAGTTTTTGGACATATGAATCTAAATTGTTTATAGAAAGATCCTAATTCTTTCCTATTGAGGTTCCTTTCTTTGCTTAGTTGTCTTTGGATTTTGTCATCTTGACAAATTTGCAAGGCTACTTTCTAGACATAAATGGTAAGCTGTCTATAAGTAAGTTGTTTATATGGGATTATCCCATTGAACTGATTTCTAATTTTGTCCCTAACCTTATCTCCTAAGAATCTAGGGAGTCCTACAAGAAATTTCTCTTTCCAGAAAGGTTGATTACTATTTGACCTAGAGTAGATCCTACTAAAAAATGCATTCTTATACCATGTGAAATCTCCTAAGGTTCTACACTTAAGGTTGGATAGTAGTTCAGTAGATTTGTCCTCCCATAGGTTAGGATCTCCTAAGAAATGTTTAGTGATTGTAAAGATCAAGGTATTTACTACATTTGATATTTCATCTCCATTGGAGTCACAGATGATTAAACCATTTGCATCAATGTTGACTACCTGTAAAATTTGATCCTTTTCCATTTGTGTGAGATGCTCATCCCACCATCCTTTGAGTTGGCCAGTAAAACATGCTGTTGGGACATGGACAACTGTTGCATTATCACATCCATGGGTCATCTAGTAGGCTATACTAAACATGGCCATTTGTTTGAGAAAATTTAGGATCTTATAGTCAGATTTGTCATCTATGTTCCATTCATAAATGTTATCCCATTGTAAGAATTTTGAATAATGATAGGCTTTTCTAACGAGGTTTGATTTGGTAGAGAATTCCTAGGTGGTCTCCAATTTGCTATAGTTTTGATAGCTTCTATTTTCAAGTCTTTAGCATTTAAAGTATTTCAAAAGTTTTGTCTAAGGTTTGGATTTTTCCTATCCTATTCCTACTCCACCTATCTACTGGAGGAGTATCTAAAATTACAAGGGTTTTCCATAGCTTTTGATCTATTTGTTCTATCATTTTAACTATATCTATTTTAACTATTTCCTCATATCTCTAAGCCTTATTAAGGTTTTTTTGCTTATCTTGAGGGATTTCATAAGGCCTAAACAAAGGTTAAGCTATCGATCTATTAGTTGAGGCTTTTGAGGATTCTACATCTTCACTAGCTAGAAGTTGAGTTCCTAAGGTTTGAAGGTACTTATTTGTATAGTTATTTTGTTCCATCAATGATTGTATGTCTTTGGAGGAAAAAGGTTCAATAACTTCCTTTACCTTAAAGGGTGCTGCTATCAAAGGTTTATCTGAATTTGTGATTTCTATTTGGAAGGGTTTTTAGGGTGGTAACTTAGAAACATATCTGGATTTGTGATTTCTATTTAGAAGGGTTTTTAGGGTGGTAACTTAGAAACATATTTTTCTGCTTTAATAGTTGTCCAAACCTAGTTGGTCCTATGGTTTACATTAATAGTTCTACCGAAGGGATATTCTATTTCGAGTTTTCCTTTAGCATATATTTCAAACCAATCAAAGAAAGGAACATTTATTTTAAATTGTCTCATAAATTTGAACTAAGAATCATGAATTTTTTTGTTTAGAATCCCCTTGAAAATTTTAAAGAAACTATTCTGTTTGAGGAGTAAATTCCTTTGAGTAAAAATTTCTTTTAAAGTTTTTTTACATTGATTTGAAAGTCAAAAACAAATTCTTTTTGGTCAAAAATCATTTAACTTCTGGATAATAGTTTACCATTATAGAACATGTTGGAGATAAAGATTCTTTAGATTCTTCATCTTCAACTAGTTCTTTTCCTTTTGAAACATTTTTTGAATAGATTGGTTTGGGTGCCCTAGAGATATAATCTATTCTCCTAAGTTGACAGCAGATAGAGATTTCTTAAGGCTGGATATATCTACTGACATAGTTGAACTAGAAGCTTCTGATTTTCTAGGTTTGTCTATTTTGGGCCAATTTTGTATTTTAGTTACTCTAGGGATATTTGGAGTATCACTATTCTTTCTAAAGAACAAATCTACTTGACCAGAATCATGTTGGATGATCCTAGAAACCCGTGGACTAGGAAGTTGGGGTTTGGTGGCTTTGGGTAAAGACCATTTTTCTGGAAAGTTTATCTTATCCAAAGGAGTTGTCATTGGCTTTTGTACCCTAGCTTTTGAGGTATATGTCAGGAAATAAGTTATTTCTCCCCTAGAGCTAGGTGGTTTTAGGATACCTAAGTTTTGGGTGTTATAAAGTTGGTACTGGATCCTATAGGTGATTACTACTAGGATGGATCTTGGAACCATATTGTACCCATTCAATTTGGTATTTAGGACTAATATATAATTTATCTCTATGTGTTTCTCCTAAACAAAGAAGGATATCAGGGAAACAGTTGAAATAAATTGGTCCTTATGAGATGCTAGTTTCTACAACTCCTAACAAGGAGTCATCAAAATTTATATGCCTACCATCTTTACGGCATAGTAGAATAGCAATATTTAAACTTTACCTAGTCATAAGTTTAGCAACAATTTAAACACATCCAAGATGCAAAAATTATATTTTGTTCTTTGTTTATTAAGGTCTTTTTTTGAAAGAAGTACAAGCTCTTCCTTCAGATGATCAACATTGATAAACCTTTCTTTAGTTTGTATTACATAAGTTGATTTGTTGAAGAATTGAAAACTATATTTGTAAAGTTCTTTGTCTAGGATTCTTGGCATTTCTAAGTTATCAATTTGTTCTTTGAAAATAGGTTTAGAATTTTCTTTAAATTTGATTTTTGATGATGATGCAAATGAAGATGATGAAAATAAAAAACGTGAAGATGAAGATCAGTACATCAAACTTGTGAAATCCCCACTTTTAATATCAAAGCTTTTAGCTTTCATAAAGATATCAATATGAACAGTAAATTATTTTGCCATATGAATTAAATATTGGTGTCTCAATATGAATATTCAAATCTGGATTACTTAGCCCCTACTCATGCTTGATGTGAGAGCATAGAACCCAGAGGTTTCTTGCCCTTAACTCATTTAAACAAGACTTACACGCCTCTTTATGAACTCATGTTTTGCTTAGTATTGTCAAGAAAGATGATTTATGATTTTCAAGAAAGAATTTTATTTTGATCTCAAAATTATTTTTATGAAACTATTTTTATTAAAATCTTGCATATCATAAGTTTTAGATATAGGACCCCAAAGTTATGTTTTCCTCATTATTTTCATGATTTCAAAGTATAAAAGAATTTTTAGTAAAGCAGTGCTCATATGACTAGGTGATTTGCAAACCATCACACTCCCTGGATTTTAAAATGTGACACATTTCCTCTTCTTCTAGTGATCCGCCATCTTGGAGTAGAAGAACAAAAACAACTATTATAGGTTTTTAAATATGAAAAGGCACTTCAACAATCCCAAATTCATTTTTTTAGGTTTAGTTGTTTAATGTTTATCAAAGACAAATAGGCATCCTTTTTGGAGTAAATGAAAATAAAGAGGTTTCAAATAGAAATATATAACAGACATATATATATATATATGAATATGTTCTTCAAATATAGCAGAATAGAATACAGAAACACCTATTTCAAAGTTTAACAAAACAATAAAATAAGGGGTAAAAGAATAGGGAGGAGTACAACATGAACTAAATGTGAGAATTAGGGACTTTTACCTAGCATCAGAAGATACTCATTGTTTGAACACTCTAGCACCTATTTCAAAATCTCAAAATATTTCTTTTCTATTGAAAACAAATAAACTCATTATTCGAACACTCTAGAATAACAAAAAAAAAGTCATTTGCGTTACTAGAATATACCATACTCACTAGTAAGTTGTTCTTTTTCTTGCTTTATTCAACAACCATCAAAACACACCAAGATTTTCTAGAACCAAGTCTAGATAAAGGAAGTGCAGACACACAACTATATTCATTAGTAAATCTGATGAAGACAAATAGGCAAGGGCATCATAATAGCAAAAATTAATTTCTTTTGTTTAGTTGTTTGATGTTTAACGAAGACAAAACACAAATATGCAAAGCAAACACTTTCGTTATGTCTAGAATTCATTGTGAGTATAATTTGTTTGGTGAGTAGCTCTTTGAATTTTCATTCACACCAAAAGAGTTTACCACAAATGAACCAAAACAAAACGCAATATTGAAAAGAAATAAAAAAGAGGAACCTATAGAGACACAGAAAAGGGGGAATGAAATCCCTAGGTCAAAGAAAAAGCTGGGAAATCAGGATTGTTAGCTCAGATTTTGAAAAAAAGTAAGCATTGCAAAATAATAAAAAACAAAGAAAAGCAGATTATAGCTGAAGAAATGAAAAATTGACAACCTGGATTACATAATAAAATGATTTAGGCATATGATCGGACTTTCAATCCCTGAGAAAATATCCAATGAGGAAGAGTGATTTAGCCAAGTAAGATGCAGAAGATGAATGCTGCAACTATGAATTCCACTCCATGCTTGGGAAAGGCTAGTGCTTACAGCTACTTGTTGTCGGAGCTTCCATAGCTCAATGGGCTCTGTGACGTTCCTCTCAACCGTTAATATTGTTGATGTCTTTCTATTTCTTTTAAAAAGGAAAATTAGTATTTTGACATAGATGTAAGATAGTGTTTTGGGATTATTTTATTAAGGCTATCCATTAATTGGCCATATGTGGTTTAGGGGCCAATGCCAACCGACCGAAGGCCAGCGGTTGAGAAATTTATGGTGTGCTTGGTTACCCCTTTTAAAAATAGCTTTCTGTTTTTATGTTTTTACAAACAAATCACTTTGTTTGGATAAACGTTTTTGTTATTAGTTTTTAAAAATGTTAACTTGAAATGTGTATTATAAAAATAGAAAAATAAAAATAACTTTTTTTTTGCTTCCAAAACAATCTAAAAACAAGGAAAAGATGCTTCTCATTGATGATATTATTATAATTAAAATTGTTTTGAGAATAATTGTATCAAACATCTTTTATTTTTTTTCAAAAATTGTTTTTAAATCTTATTCTACAAAATTGTGTTATAAAACAAGAATATTAAATCACAAGCAAACAATTTTGCTTGTGTTTTTGTTCTCTTTCTTTTTAAAATAGTTTTGTAAAATGTTGTTTAAAACTAGTTTTTTAAAAAATAAACAAAATAAAAGGTATTTGATAAAACTATTCTTAAAATAGTTTTACTTACAAAAATACTATTAATGATGAGTTTGTTCTCCTTATTTTTTGGGTTGTGTTATAGGCAAAATATGGCCTCAGAAGAATGCGATAGATTCGAACCCGCCAGAGGCCAGATCGTCCAGCTCGCTAAAGACACTCAGCAAACTTTACCTCGTTCGCTACCAGACAGTGATGCAGCGAGGTGATCATAAGACCAGCTCATCAAGCAGTCGACCATCCTGCTCGAGCTCGCTACCTCACTACAGCAGTATAAAGCTATAGCGACCTCCTATAGCCACCCCAAGCAAGGATCCCCAGCTCAGGATGACAAACACCCTACACGGTAAGGCCACACGAAGTGGAAGACGCTTTCAGATACAAGTCCACAGCCGACAAGAGGGACCCATCTTGGGGCCTACATCCTGCAACAGTTAGATTTTAGTTTTTACCATCTTTTCCATTTATATCTTGATGTAAAATAACTATAGCTTGTAATTAATGCACGTAACTCCTCCTTCCTCTATAAATAAGATTACATTGTTAGAAGAGGGAGAAGAGGCTGGCATCTTATAAGCCAAAACTCTATATAAACAGTCCTTAATATCAATAAAATCTCTGCCGTGGACGTAGGGTCTAGTGCCGTTTAGATTTAGCTGAACCACGTTAAAACCTTGCCTTTCTCCCTCCTTTCTCTTATCCATCTGCATCACTACACCTCTTCTCAACATAGAAAATTGATTTCCCGTTGACAAGAACTTGGCCCCGAACTAAATTCTGCCGTCAACATTTTGGCACTAGAAGGAGGGCCAACTATTTTCTGTACCCGTTTCCCATACTTATCTCTACAGAAGCAATGGCTAGAGGAAGGACCATGCGAAGTTCAACCATTCCCGTCATTCAACCAATGGACACCCAAGCCATGGGGGCTCATCGTCACTCTACCCCTATCCCCGGAAATGAGGAGGTACGAATGCCCAGCCAACCCCAACCGATGCTTGAGAGCATAGTGAGAGAGTTAGACAAAACTTT
Organism: Saraca asoca; assembly: GCA_026873985.1. Lineage (NCBI taxonomy): Eukaryota > Viridiplantae > Streptophyta > Magnoliopsida > Fabales > Fabaceae > Saraca > Saraca asoca. The sequence continues at coordinate 2,851 of JANHAO010012019.1, read as the reverse complement.
CAAAGCCTTGACACAGGCTCAAGCCCTAGGGGCTAAAAAATAGGAAGAGATCATGACCCAACTTCAGCAACTCTGTAAGAGGCACAGAGAGGAACTCGCGAAGATCACGACAGTCAATGACTGGGGGCTCTCAACGGGCAGAAAGCTCTGCCCCTAGCCTGAAAGGCAACAAACAACCATGGAGGAACTCCTCCGAAGGTTAAAACAACTAGAGGAATGCCTGCAGCCTCAAAGCCACCACCCTCGCCACGAGGAAAGTTTATCTTTCTTTGTGCAGATCAAAATCCAGCCTCTCACAGAAACTTAAAGTGCCTGTGATCCCACTATATGATGGGAACCGTGACCCGTGCAACCACCTGGACGTGTTCAACATCCAGATGGACTTGCAAACAAGCGACCCTTTAATCAAATGCCGCGTCTTCCCAGCTACGCTAGGAGGTATACCGCAGACATGGTTCAGAAACCTCCCGGCACGCAGTATCAACAGTTGGGAAGATTGCCAAAAGAAGTTTGTCGATCAATACTGAGCGCTGAAGAAACAACTTGTGCATCCTTGCCATCTCGCAATGATCTTCCAGCGTAAAGATGAGCTGCTCAAAGACTACATAGCCCGATTGAGGCACGAGGCCAACTCCATGGAGAATCTCTATGAGGAAAGTATTTTAATAGTGATCTCAGCGGGACTTCGTAAAGATGGAAAATTATACCGAAGCCTCTATAAGTCCCCAACTTGAGACCTCACTAAATTCTACGAGCAAGCTACTAAACAAATAAGATGGGAAGAAACCTTCGGAATGAAGAAACCCAGACATAAAGTGGGCCCCAATGGTCCCACCACGAGCATAAAGAGGGGTAGCGAGAGTCATGATGACCCCACTCCTCATCTCGCGAAGAAGATAAAGCCTCAACGACCCAGAAGACAATTCAAAAGCTACATCATCCTATCAGATACGCAAGACAGAATCTTTACTGCAGAAAGACACAACGAGGACTTTGGAAAGCCCGACCAATAAGGGCGTCCATCAAGTTTAGAGACCAAAGTAGATTTTGTGCTTGCCACAATGAAGCTGGACACGCCACCTCAAAATGTCAGGTGTTAAAAGATGCCATCAAAGACCTCATTGGAAGAGGCCAACTACAGGGTTATGTGGTAAGATTGCCTAGACTACGCACTCAATAGGCTCAGCGAGTTGCCACCCAAGAGCCTGATCCCTCCATCAAAACCATATTTTAATCTTGTCATGCTCGTTTGTCATCAATGGCGATTAGTTGTATCAACTATTGTATGCTGAATCAATGCAAGTTACCGATTGGCCAAAAAAGGCATTGTTTGGACAAAGAGTTTTCACTCAATCATTACAAGGATTCATCCGGAGGTGAGATGGCGCAAGGCCTACCCTATCAATACATCAAAAGCAAGCCACATTCCATGAATTACGATTAAGGAAGCGAATTCCCTGACCATTAAGCAACGAACTTGCTGTTTCATTGAGTAACGAGCTTGTTGTGGGACTGAGTAACGAGCTTGCTATCTCGCTGAGCAACGAGCATGCTGCGGGGCTGAGCAACGAGCTTGTTGCCTCACTGAGAAACTAGCTTGCTGCAAGATTGAGCAACGAGCTTGCTGTCCCACTGAGCAATAGGCTTGCTGCGAAACTGAGCAATGAGCTTGCTGTGGTACGGACGTACGATCCTACTTGGTGACAAGTTATCACCTCACCACAACAAAATAAGATCGAGGGCGAGATGGCCTCAGAGCCTACCTCAGCTATGCGCTCAAATCCAATGATAGGCCATCGGCCTACTACAGTGCAAGGATGATGAAACAAAATCATTGTAGCTTTCATGCAACTGAGCACCCGTAGCTAGCATGCGGGCGAAAAATTACAACTATCATGCAGACAAACTCACATGGCTCAAATGAGATTTCTTGGGTGCAGCTCACATGCGACCCCACTCTTACTCACAACAGATTAAGCAACCAAAAAAATAAAGCATGATCGATTGGCCAAAAAGAGATTTTATTAATCATCAAAAATTTACATATGACGGTGCATGAAGCATTCAGTACAACATTAAAAAAAAAAGGGCTCATATAGTGAAAAAACCTTGCTCAACGAGACAAATTACATCAAAAGAAGAAATACAGAAACAAAGGCAAGAAGCTCAAAGACCTAGCACTACCATTCCTGCAAGAAAGAATAGAAGGCCAGAGCTCATGCCTGTAGGAAGGACAGCAACTTCTGGCTACTCCTGCTTATATTCCTCTGGTGTATCTACCTAAGCCAGACCTAGAGCAAATCAAAAAGTCATAAGAAGCTGGCTAGCCAGGCAGCAGCTCACAAGCGACGCCGAGAGGAGATAATCCAAGATCTACACAATACTTCCCAGGAGCCCACCAGACTGATCCTATAGCGAAGCCACGTGCAATAGGCTATCCATGCCTCCCGATACTTTGCAACAAACCATTCATGCCTCGACAAGCTTCGTTGGAAGCAAAGCCAATAGAAATGGAGGGGACTCTTCAGCGTCTTCCATTCAAACTCTTCTGGGGCAAAAGGAAAGAACCCCATGGGTATAAAAAGACCTGCTTGGTCCCTCGAAAGATCCAGAAGGCATCCAACTGATCTTCATCTGATGGCCTAAAACCAATGGTAATGCCATGCCAACAGCCATAAAGTTTGTGACAGCCATTAAGGAATCATTTAAGATGGGGATGCCAACAATTCAGGAACTTTGTGAAATTTAGAAGAACACAGATTAGAACTTGTTAGCCTTAAAGGATATTGTTAACCCCAAAACAAGTTTTACATCACTACTTATTAGTTTTGGATGTTGAAAAACAACTGAA
>JANHAO010012018.1:0-16614 GCA_026873985.1 Saraca asoca | reverse complement strand
ATGTAACTATAAACATTCAAAATTTTCAAAAGTTAACCAAGCATTACATCAATGATAGCATGACATTCATCAAACCCCATAAAATCAAAATGAAACTACCAAAATCAAAAGTTAACTTATTTGGTTATTTTTAGGATTTCTAAACAAAAAGAAAATGAAATATTGAAAAATTACCTGATCTACGTCCCAAAGCTTTTTAACAGGACTATCTTCTAGATCAATTTCAACAAGCATCTCCGCTCGAAATGATGAGGGCAAGGCGATCAATGGAAAATGATCCCAACAAAGATAACATAGACGATTATGTAGACACTCAAGACCTTCAGGAATATTCACGTTGCATTTATAATGGTACTTTGACACAAAAAATTTTAAAAGCCTCAGTGTGGGCTTATTTGCACTTCTTGGTCTGAGACAAGTTAAGTGATATGCTATCAATGGAGTAATCATTGCCCTACCAACAAAAGTAGCAAATAAGTCAGAATGTAGATTTTGTTGTGTACAAGTTAATTTTAATCATATGTTCTTTACAAATGCGTACCAATACAATTTGATCTATACCATTATACATTTGAAGGCATGATAAATGTCTTAGGTTGCCACAATCTACTCTATTTTTTATAGCTTGTTTAACAGATTTTTCACGAACAATATGCCAGACAATTTCTTATATTAGATCAGGTATCTATACTTGCTCAATTTCAAAAACAGTTATTAGAGATTTCTTATGAAGGCTTCTCAAGTCAATATTTATAGTCCAACTACAGCTGTCTAGGAGATCTATGATATGCCCCTTCTCCCCTTTCAAACAACATGCAACATCCAAAAATATCTCCTTCTCTTGGTAGTCTAGTTTTTTGTAATTTAATCTTAAAACACCTGGAATGATTGCATTAGGGACCTTTTTCAATTTTTGTAACATACCTTGCCATTATTTTTTATCATTCTTGGAACAAAGAAGTGAACCTAAGACTATTATGGGTAATGGAATGTCCCCAACATAATCTAATAGCATTTTGGATGGATGTTCAAATTCATTTTTTGGGTAGTCTTGTTGAAAGGCTTTCAAACAAAGAAGTGAAGAGATTTTTAGGATAATCTTGTTGAAAGGCTTTCAAACAAAGAAGTCGAAGAACTTTTTTATTATTCAAGGGCATAGCCTTGTATAGTCCAACATTTTTTTATCAGAATCACATCCTTTTTTCTTGTGGTCACAATAATTCTGCTATCTGACTCGCACCAACCTTTCTCTTCAACCAAATAATCCATTTGCTAAGAATCACTCTCATCATCTAAAATAATATGTACCTTTCTACGTTGGAGTCTCTCCACAATAAACCTTAAACCTCTACTAGGAGTATCAATATACAATTTTTGGTCTTTTAATATTTTAGTCAGAAGTTTATTTCACAGTTCATATTTTCTTTGGTGTTTCCAATTTTCCCTCACATTTACAACAAAGGTGCAACCTTGGAATTGAGATGAGATTTGTTTGAATAAAGCATCTACAATGGTAGTTTTATTTATACCACCCATGTGCCATACAACAATGATGAGCACATCCTTTGATTCATTGCACAACAACAATTTTATATGTGTTATCTATTCCTCAACTCCAACAAGCCCACTTAGAACTTGTGGACTGATATTGCCATTTAATTTTTGCAGCAAATCTTTAATGATATTCTTAACAAGTTTGGAATCCAATCTATATGAAAAATAAAATGTTAGTTTAATTTGAATGTGTCAAACCCCAATTTAAGGCACGACCGATGTGTGAAGATATTTGTGAAGACTTTTTACAAACTTGACACATACTTTTACAATGCATAATTTTCATTACTTTAAGGAAAGACAATAATTGAAAATCTATGCAAAATGTTTGAAATTCCATTTCATTAAAAGAAGATATTTTAACAAAATTTCAGTAGAATTTTCTCTATTTTTCAGATGTTTGCCAAGGTCACAAGCCCTCGATAAGACCTATATTTACAACAGCAAACACATCATACAACAAACATATAGGCATTCATATGTAGACTCAACATTTTAACAACTACCAATTTAATATTTCCAAGTGCTGTCATCCATCTTCTATCCGGTTTGATTAATTTTGAAGGTAGAAAAGAGGTTGACAACTTTGTTTCCCTGAAAACAAAACATGTTTAAAATAGAAGGTAGATGAGTTTCATTGAAACTCCATAAGTGAATAATTTACCAAAAACTAATAATACTTGAAAATACGTATTCTCAAAATATCAGTACACACCCCTTCACAAAATTATAAATGTATATCCATTTATATATTCATGTCCACTCAAATATCAAAACTTTTGGTACATCAGATCCCTTCTCTAGTAACATAAGAACTCATATTTTCTCAGTTTAACAAAATTTACAAGATACATTGCATATAATTTGGAAAATGGATGTACATGAAAGAACAAGAAATTGATTATATACCATTATAAAAAAAAACAAGGCTTAGTCTCATTAAAAACTCACACTTTTAAGTGAGTAAACTTTATGTCAATTCATAAATGGTTTGAAAATTTTAATTTCCAAAAGCTTGTGATAAATAGAAATATGTCAAAATTTGAATCGTTTATAGATATTTATATAATATTCAATTGATTTCCAGCAAACTTTTAGGATCCAATGGTGAGTTCCTATAGACAACCTTGCCTGACAGTATTCATTCGCCATAATTCACATTATCTTTCCAACAGTTTGTCACACTCTAATCCATGGAACATGACCGGTGTAGAAGGTCACCATTAGGAAATCCTTTACAAGCCTAACCCTTCCTTTGTTCCTAGCATCTTCTTATTCTCATTCTTCTTATTTTCTCCTTCTTGCTTTACTTTTCACTTCTTTTTCTTCTTTGTCTCTAGCCCTATGTTTTAAACTCCTCTCCTTCACCTTTGACCATTTTCACAAGGAATCAAAACTACTTTGAGTTGATGTAGAGCATATTCGATAACAACTGCAAGAGGTGATAGTGGGTAATTACCGAGCTTTTATTACTATTATCAATGCCTTGCTTGCCAATCGAGAATCTACAGCATAGATTTTGGAGAAGAGAAGGATGCATCAAACAATGCTAACCAATCGCAACACTTTGCTTGACTTGCTAGAAATCCCTTAACATATGGACACATGTATGGAGTGGGAATTATGATGAAGCTCTAGACTTAGAAGCATTTGTTTATAAACTTTCAACCATGCACTTAAATTTCTCTACCTTATGAAGATTGCTTGTCATTCAAGCATTGGCTATAGAAATTAGGTAGACCACACAATCACTACTTTCTTAACTTCTTCAGAAACTTTGCTCAAATATTTAGTTACTTGAGTGCCTCCACATTATTGGTTATTCACTTTGAATAAGAATATTTAGTGAGTATGAAGTGCAATTATAGTAGTTGAGATGTTGAGAAGCGTGGCTGATTGGTATAATTAAGGATCTGGATCAGACAAATTCATATGAATACTTAAAAGGTGAGCAGATAATCCTACTTTTTTTGTAAATTCGTGTTATAAAAATCAACTTTGTTACTTGGAATATTGCAAAATTTCTAAATATTTGGAATTTTAGAGGTAGTTTGCTTTGAAATTATAACCTAGATTTTTGATATTTTTGAACTTTAAACTACATGAAATGATTGACAATGCCTTCTGATAACTGAATTTATGAACTAATTGAAATTGCTCCTTATTTCTGATTAAATATGGTAATATGACATATTTTGTTAATTGATTGTATTTGAAACCTGAATCCATTGAAAATTCCTTTGGAAAACTTTCAAGTGCACTTGTGATTAGAATTATATCTATTGGAGAAATAAGGGGGTATATATGTTAGGAGCATAAAGTGTATAATTATATTTGATATCTGTTAGGTATGGTTATTAGAAATCCAGAACTTTTCTGATACTGAACTATTTAAGAACTTAAAAGACCTCAATGATTTTCTTGGGTTTATATTATGTTCAATATTTTTCATAATGTTATAATTTATCTCAAATTTTGACTTGATGATTATTATATCTGTTGATCAGCTTTCTGGATAAATTGAAGTTTTGAAATTGTTAGGTAGTTTTTTTAATTGTTGACTATAACCTCGCAAAAGTATGTTTCACTACTTAAATTCTGAATATAATTTGCAAACTAAATTTTGGATTTTTCTAAGGGATTATTTGTTCACTGAGTTTTTGTGAAACTTACCTTGTTTTATTTCCTATTTTTCAGAGCCTGACCACCATTCATCCTCTTCCACCCAATCTAGAGTCCTATCCTTGAGTGAGTAGATTCCTTCCTAAGGAGATTAAAGGTATAATAGTGGTTTGATTTTGGTAGTTGGTATAGTTGAGATGTGCATGTGTCTGGTCTAGTTGTTACCTAATAGGTTGTATATGCTGTGTTGTCTGGGCTTTTGTAGCCTTGATTTTTGTTGTACAGGTTTTGTAGAAGGCATATGACCTTTATCTGATGTACTGCCTAGTCCCCTAGGATTCAAAAAATAGAAGAAACTTTACCAGATTTCTATTAGAAATCTAATGAATTATTTGATAAATGCATCCATCTAGTATTATTTCATGTTAGAGTTATGTCACATTTGAAAGGTTACTGCACTGTGAGGCTTACGGGATTTCCTATTAATGACCCTTTACGCTAATCACATGTCATGGATCAGGGTGTAACAAAGTTAGTATCCAAGCATGGTCTAGAGTCTAAGAGCATGATTAAGGGTCTCCAACTGCCAAATTGGGATAGAGGTACCAAGGTCGTGTTAGTGCACTTGGGAACATGAAACATGAATAAGGATATGTTGAAGCCCACGCCATGAAATATGTTTAAATTCTTTGTAATTCCTAAACCTTTCCTTTCTACTTATAAACGTATCTGAGTCTTGCCTAAACAAATCCTTCTATTTGATAGTGGGGGATGTCACCCAGGATTAGATCTTTGGCTCATATTGGACGCCGATCTGAAGAAGTATCTGAGAGAGCCTCACATGAACCGTCTTCCTCACCATCACTACCTTAAGCTAAAGGTAGAGCTAGGGGTTGAGGTTGTGCTAGGGGCCAAGGTAAGGTTGCACGTGAAGAAGTGCAACTAGAAACTTTCCAACCTAAAACAAATGCTCTTTCTATTCTTGGAACTTTAGTTGGCCCATCTACTTCTTATGCCCTAGCATGGGCCACAACTTTATAGAGAGCTATAAATGAGTTTGCTGATGAACTAACTCAATAGAGACTTCAGAGACAGTGGCAAGAAGGGCTAGAAACTCATTTGCCTCCACCACTCTACCTCTTGCAGTGCTAACCCCTATGAATTTCAAAAATTACATGCAAAAGTTTTAAAAGCTCAAGCCTCTCTTATATTTAGGCATTAGGTCATCTATAGATTCTCTTCTATTTATGGACCACATTAAGTGGTTGTGGTGGGTCCTTGAGTGTTCAGAAGACATTATTGTAAGGCTGGTTGGATTCCAGCTAGATGGATCTACTATAAATTGGTATCGAGGTTAGGAAAACTGTGGGTTTAAAGAGGATAAAGCAAACATGTGGGAAATGTTCCATGCAATTTTCCTATAGTAATTCTTTCTTGAAGGGCAACAATATGCTAAATTGTAGGAATTCAACAATTTGAAACAAAAAGGGTTAACATTTTCTGAATATGCTGCCCAGTTCCTCCCTCTCTCAGTTTCCAAGACATATAATCCCTCAGAGAGGGGGACAAGGCCAAGAAATTTGTTAATGGCCTTAATGATAATTACTTCAGTGTTATTTAAGTCTTTGGGGGCACCACATAGAAACAGGCATACAATCAGGCTATAGAGCTAGAAGTGAGATTTGTGGAAAGAAAAAGGGAAAAGGATGCTCAAGGCAGTGTAAGAAAGAAATCAAGATTTCAGATTGTCAGTAGAGATTCTAGAAAATCATTATCCTCAGCTTCTAGTGCACCTCCCTCCTAGAGGCCTGATGTAACAATACCTTTATAAAATTCAAGTGTAGGTAATCTAAGTAGAAGACCAATAAGTACTACTGCCTTAAGCCATCGCCCTTTTGGGGGATCTAGTTCTAATTACCCTACTTTAGTTAGACTTGAGGTATCAGTCAGACCTATGGGAAAATTTATTTAGGAACCTATAGGTGAGAAATCATAGCTTGCTTTAGATATGGTCAGATGGGCCATATGGTGAGAGATTACCTTTATTTAATTGCCTCACCTAGTGGCTTCAGGGCCACGGGTGCATTAGGAAATGTCTTTCCTTGATTTATGCCATCTATGAGACCCCCACTATCTGAGTTTGTTAGGAGAGGGGGAGGCAGAGGATCTATTAGTAGAGGTCATGATAACGAATAGGGAGCTACTGCTAGAGTATATGCCTTGACTAGGCGGGACATCCAAGCGTCCAATATAGTAGTTACAAGTACTTTATCAGTTGATTCTATTCCAGCATATGTACTATTTGATTCGAGTGTAACTCACTCATTTATTTCTACCTATTTGGCATTGTAACTTGCTAGATCCTGACTCCCTCTAGAATCATAACTATTGGAATCTATTCATTTGGGTTAGACATTGACCACTTGTGATATGATTTCTTCTTGTGAAATTGATGTGTGTGGAATTATTTTGCTTGTTGATTTGATTGTGCTAAATATGATTGATTTCAATATTATCTTAGGTATGAACTTGTTTTTAATACATCATGCATGCATTGATTGTCATAATAAGCTAGTTAGCTTTCATGTACCAAATAGGGAAGTCCTTGTGCTCCAGAAAGATAGGAGTAATGTTTCTGTTAACCTTATTTTTGTCTTAAGTGCTAGAAAGATGATTAAGAAAGGATGTGAGGCTTACCTGGCATATATCTAGGACACAAAACTAAAGGAGTAGAAGGCAGAAAATGTACTAGTGGTTTAAGAGTTCTTAGATGTCTTTCCTAAAAATCTAATGGGAATGCCACTAGAATAAGAAGTTGGATTCTGCATTGACATTGTTCCCAGAATCAACCCCATTTCTATCTTACCGTATCGGATGGCACCAACTGAACTAAAAGAATTGAAAGTGCAACTATAGGATTTAATAGATAAGGGTTTCATTTGGCCTAGTAATTCACCATAGGGAGCTCCTATGTTATTCTTAAAGAAGAAAGATGAGACTTTAAGACTGTGCATTGATTATAGGTAGTTAAATAAAGTCACAGTGAAAAATAAATATCCACTAGTGAGGATTGATGACCTGTTTGATTAACTCTAGGGTACCTAATATTTTTTTAAGATTGATTTGCATTCATGCTATCACCAGTTGCAAATCCAGAAGGAGGATATCCTAAAAACTACTTTTCACACTTGGTACGATCATTATGAATTTTTGGTGATGTCTTTTGGATTGACTAATGCTCCCATAGCTTTCATGGACCTGATGAATAGGATTTTCTGACCTCTCTTGGATCAATTTGTTATCATGTTCATTGATGATATCTTAGTGTATTCTCGCAGTGAGTAGGCCCATGAGTAGAACCTCAAGGTAGTTTTGCAAACTCTAAGAGAGCATCAACTATATACCAAATTTTCAAAATGTGAGTTCTGGTTGTCCAGTGTAACTTTTTTGGGACGCATGGTTTCCAAGGAAGGTATTAGTGTGGATCCCAGGAAGGTGGAAGTGGTCTAAAATTGGCGTAGACCCACCTCAATGACTAAAATTCATAGCTTTTTAGGTTTAGCCAGATATTATCACTATTTTGTGAAAGATTTCTCTCGAATTTTGGCCCCATTGACCTAGTTGACTCAAAAGCATGTCAAATTTGTATGGTTTGACTCTTGTGAAGCAAGTTTCCAGTAGCTTAAGGAGTGCTTGACCACAACACTAGTGCTAGCCTTACCTATCAGTGGTGTTAACTATACCATTTATTGTGATGCCTCTAGGATTGGCCTTGGGTGTGTTTTGATGCAGCATGGTAGGGTCATAGCCTATACATCAACACAACTTAAGAAACATGAATAGAATTATCCTACTCATGATTTGAAAATGATTACGATGGTGTCTACATTAAATATTTGACACCATTATCTATACGGTGAGACGTGTGAGATTTACACTGATCACAAGATCTTAAAGTATATTTTTGAGTAGAAAGACCTAAATCTAAGGCAATGATGCTGGATGGAACTAGTAAAGGACTATGTTTGCTCTATCTTGTATCGCTTAGGCAAGGCTAACTTAGTAGCCGATGCATTGTAGAAAGTCTATGGAAGTCTCGCTTACATTGATGTTCACAAGAGATTGATCATTCAGGAGTTGCATAAGGTGGAAGCACATGGAGTCCAATTGCAAATATTGAAACCCAAGATACTTATGGCTAAGTGTAGGTATAGTTTCCCTTTGTTGATCAAATTGTGTCTGCATAGGCTGAAGATGATGATATACACAAGTTGCTTGATAAAATGAAGAAGGAATCAGATTCAGGCCTAGCAAGAGATGATAAAGGAGCATTAACTTATCATGGATGCATATGGATGCCTAAAGTTGCTAATTTGTGACCACAACTTATGCATACAACTCAATTTTCATCTTATGCTATGCATCCTGGTAGTAATAAGATGTATCAAGATTTAAAGATAAGTTATTGGTAGGAAGGAATAAAGCATGACATAATAGATTTCATCTCCTGATGTCTCACATGTCAACAAGTGAAAGCTAAACACTAGAAGCCTACAAGATTACATCAGAATCTGGAGATCCCTAAATGGAAGTAGGAAAGAGCAACCATGTACTTCCTTATTGGATTGCCAATGACTTTGAAGGGCTATGATTCTATTTGGGTAATTGTTGATCATCTAACTAGGAGGACCCACTTTTTTTTAGTGAAAACCACTTATTCAACCTCCCAATATGCCTAATTGTACCTGGATCAAATTATGTCCCTTCATGGTGTTTCGTTGTCAATCATATCTGATCGAGGTACCTAATTCATTACATGATTTTGAAAATCTTTTCAAGAGGCCTTGGGTTCACAACTCCACTTCAACATAACCTTTCACCCTCAAACCAATGGTCAGTCTAAGAAAACCAATCAAGTTTTAGAAGATATGCTTCAAGCCTGTATGCTGGAATTCAAGGGTGGTTGGAAGAGATATTTGCCCTTGATTGAATTTGCTTATAACAACAAGTATCACTTTGCAATTCAAATGGCTCTTGTTAAAGCGTTGTATGGGAGAAAATGTAGATTTCCAATTGGATGGTTTGAAATAGGTGAGACGAAGTTGTTAGACCTAGATTTGGTGTAGGATGCAATTGAGAAAGTTAAGATCATTAGAGAAAAGTTAATAATAGCTCAGAGCCACTAGAAGTCTTATGTAAATAAGAGAAGAAGGGATTTGAAATTTCAGGTGGGTGACCAGATGTTTTTGAAAATATTACCTATGAAAGGGGTAATGAGATTTGGTAAAAAGGGCAAGCTAAGTCCTCGATATATTGGCCTATTTCCTATAATGAAGAGAATAGAAGCTGTGGCATATAAGTTAAACTTACCTTCAAAATTGAAAAATGTCCATCCTATTTTTCATGTATCCATGTTGAAAAAGTATGCCCTGGATCTATCTCACATCCTTCCCCAAATTTTAGTTGAGTTGCATAGTTATCTGACTTATGAGGAGCATCCCATAGCTATAGTTGATTGGTAAATTAGAAAACTCCACTCCAAGGAATATCTTTTTGTGAAAATCCTGTCGGAAAACCATAGGAAAGAAGAGATAACTTGGGAGCTTGAGTTGATTATGAAGGACAAATATCCCCATCTATTTGAATAGCTTATCAGTATGAACCTTCTCTTCTTATGTCTTTGGACCCTTAATTTTAAGAGTTAATCCAATATTTCTTCTGATCCTATCTGACTTTACTTATAGAATTCAAGGACGAATTCTTTTATAGGGGGAGAATTTGTAACACTTTAAAAAAAATTTAGAAAAGGGTATATTTGAGTGAGAATTTAAAATTTTGAGGTTGAATGGCAATTTGCCCTTTTTATTTTCCTTTTTTTATTTATTTCTTTTTCCTCTGTTTCTTTACCTGGTACCAATCCCCCTTCCTTCACCTAATTTTCTTGAAAACCCTCCCCTGTTCCTCTCATTCTTCTTCTTTTCTCCTTTTTGCTCTACTTGTCACTTCTTTTTCTTCTTTGTCTCCAACCCTATGTTACTGAACTCCTCTCCTTCACCCTTGACCCCCTTCATAAGGAATCCAAACTACTTCGAGTTGATGTGGAGCAGATTTGGTGGCAATTGCAAGAAGTGGCAGTGGATAATTACTAAGTGTTTATTGCTGTTGTTGACGTCTTGCTTGCCAATCGAGAATCTACAGAAGAGATTTTAGAGAAGAGGGAGATGAATCAAGTAATGCTAGCCAATCACAACACTTTGCTTGACTTGCTAGAAATCCCTCAACTCATGGACACATGTGTATGGGATGGGAATTATGATGAAGCTCTAGACTTAGAAGTATTTGTTTGTAAACTTTCAACCATGCACCCAAATTTCTTTGCCTTGTGAAGATTGCTTGTCATTCAAGCATTGGCTGTAGAAGTTAGGCAGACCACACAATCACTACTTTCTTAACTTCTTCAGAAAATTTGCTTAAATATTCAGTTACCTAAGTGCCTGCACATTATTGGTTATTCATGTCGAATAGTAGTATTTAGTGAGTATGAAATGTGTTTACATTTCTTAAGATGCCAAGAAGTGTGGCTTACTAGTATAGTTGAGGATCTGGATCAAACAAATTCATATGAATACTTAAAAGGTGAGTAGATAATCCTACTCCTTTTGTGAATCCTTATTATAGAAGTTAACTTTGTTACCTGGAATATTGCAAATTTCTGAATATTTGGAATTTTAAAGGTAGTTTGCATTGAAATTATAACCTTATGTAATGTATATAGGAAAATGAATCACTACAGCATATTTTTTTTTCTTTTAATACTAATTACTACTTAGAGAACCAGTGACTAAATCATTTTGTTATATTGGATTTTTGATATTTTTGAACTTTAAGCTACATGAAATGATCGACAATGTGTTCTGATCACTAAATTTATGAATTGATTGAAATTTCTTCTTATTTTTGATTACATACAGTAATATCACATATTTTGTTAACTGATTGTATTTTGAGACCTGAATCCATTAGAAATTCCTTTAGAGAATCTCCAAGTACACTTGTGATTAGAATTATATCTGTTAGAGGAATAAAGGGAGTATGTTAGTTTGGAGCATAAGGTGTATGATGATATCTTATTTCTATTAGGTATGGTTACCTTTAGGAATTATCCTTTGGATTCCAATGGCATTTAGAAAACCAGAACTTTTATGATATTGAACTATTTGAGAACTTGAAAGCTCTCAATGATTTTCTTAGGTTTATATTATGTTGAATATTTTCATAATGTTATAATTTGTCTCAAATTTTGACTTGATGATTATTATATCTATTGATTTGCTTTCTAGATAAACTGAAGTTTTTGTGAAGTTTCTGAATTATTAGATTGTTTTTTTAACTATTGACTATATCCTTGCAATGGTATGTTTCACTACTTAAATTTTGAATATGATTTGCAAACTAAATTTTGGATTTTTTTGTGGGATTATTTACTCACTGAGTTTTTGTAAAACTCACCCCATTTTATTTCCTATTTTTTAGAGCCTAAGGTTTATCCCACCATTCATCCTTTTACATCCAGTCTAGAGCCTGCTCCTTGAGTGAGTAGATTCCTTCCTGTGGAGCTTAAAGGCATAATGGTGGTTTGATTTTGGCGGTTAGTATAATTGAGATGTGCATGTGTCTAATTTAGTTGTTGCCCAATAGGTTGTATATGCTGTGTTGTTTGGGCTTTTGTAGTCTTAGTTTTTGTTATACAGGTTGTGTGTAGGGTGCGTAGCCCTTGCCTGATCTATTAGCCTAGTGCCTTGGGGCTCAAAAAACAAAGGAAACTTTGTCAGATTTCTACTAGAAATCTAATGAATTATTTGATAAATGCATCTGTCTAGTATTATTTCATGTTAGAGTTATGTCACATCTAGAAGGCTACTATATTATTAGGCTTGTAGGGGGTTTTCTATTGGTGACCCTCTACACCGATCACGTGCCATTGGGGCATGACAACATAAGTCCATGAAACAATTAGATAATTGTAATAATTTATGAAAAAAGCTAAATGCAATTATGCAATGCAATTTATTGTTTCCTGCTTACATGATGATCTGCAGAATGAATTTGAACAATACAGGAAATAGATCCCCCAATTTTTAGAATATACAATTTAAGGGAAGTTATGACAACATAAAAGTAACATGCTCTGGTGGATAATAAAAAATAAACAAAAAAACATTTCTTTCTGGACTAAATATTTAGGAGTAAATATTTGAACTCCAAATGCGTTGCTAATCGTTAAAAAAAAAAGAAAAAAGGTGAAGATGTCAAGCCTCGAGAAAAGCTGCAAGATGACTAAGTAAATACAGAAAAAAATAACTTAAGGGATCGGAAATTTGAAGGAGAGGGTATACCAATTAAGTAGTCACAGGAATATTATTTCTCTGTATTCCTTTTTTTTCTTCTTCAATTTCTTTGTTTGGTGAAGTGGTTGTAGCTCATCTTGTTTCTCAATTCCATTTGTGCTACCTCCTCCTAAGTCATCAATATATGGAGATCTCTTGGATTTCTTCCTCGGTGGGAGTTGTTGTTGCTGCTTATCCAGAATCTTTGACATTCTGCCTTCATTTCTAGAACTTGAAGGTAGGTTGATTCAATTTCTTTTGCTGATTTTCATCCTCATGATTAGAGCTTGCCATCTACAATTCCAGAGAAGCAGATTTCTTTTTCTTTTTTCTATAATTTGTTTCTTTCATGTTGCACATACAATTCCACAGATTCTATGGGATTCTCATATTCTAAATCAAAGGCATATATTGGTCACAACCCACACTCTTCTAATTGACAGGACCTCTTGTGCTAGCTTGGTTTCCTGCAGAATTGAAATAAAAGTTTTGGATTAGAAGTGGTGCACTTATCAGTGGTTCTGATTTCTTTGAGTTTCTCCAATATCCTTGTAAGTTCTCTTCCAATGTAAAATAGAAACACGGTATCCGAAATAAATTTGCTGTGATACACAGAGAAACGGTGACTTTGGGATGTTTTGTTCCCTTCAGCATCTTCCAAATAGCATTCACATTCAATATGATGACTGATAGTACTATAGCCTGCTATTTTGAAAACAAAGCAGAAAGCGAAATCTAGGTGATGAGAAGATGGAGGAAGCTGAATAGTTATTATAAAGAGTTTGTGTTGTGCTATATCTGATCCACCTCGGAACTCTGCTCCCTGGCCAACTCACCTCAACGTTCATATTCCACCTTTCTCTGTGCCTCGATACTGGAATTGGAAACTCCCGTTGCATGCAAATTCTCTGCATACCAGTGTGAAAATCGACAATAGTATTTTCTTCCTTGTTCAACGCCAAAGCAAAAGCTAACTGCTTCAAATCACCATAACTGATTCCATTGAAATTTGCAGCCTCAGACTCTTCATCCTCAATCCTTTCTGACCCTGCAAATAGATCTGCTATGTTTTTTGAAAAACAGTCAAAAGTTTCAGGGACAGATGCCTCATAGCATAGATATAATTGATTATAAGGGTCAGTAGATGCTTCTACCATTGACGACATATATGTTGCGTACTTAATTCTAATTGCCGCATTGCCGAAGACATTTTTGCATGCTTTCCGATCTTGATTTCGTCTGGGTAATAAACTCATTCTGGCCTTTAAAACAATTTTTCGTTAGTGCTGTAGGCACTATACTTGACACAGTTTCCAGGGAAAAGCATCCACTTGCATCCAAGTTCCCCAGCTAGAGTGGAAGTCGTAGCAGAGAACAAAGCCCATTGCATTGACAAAAATTGAGCATTTTCAAGTGACGAAGAAGTTGGGAACTTCTAACCTCAATAATTGTTCCCAATAGAGATAATTTTTCAAATATTGCCAAGTGGCTGGGGTTTTTAGGGAGTTCTGAAAGTCTTGAAGATTCACGACCAAGCGTTCCAATGGACAATGCGGGGTCAGGTATAGGAGGCAATATCTCAAATCTCAAGCAATAATTCAAGCCGTGTGAAGTATCCAAAATCAACTGGTACTTAAGTCTTCAATGCCCGAAAAGAGATGTGGGTTGTCCAACTAATAAGGAGAATTCTTCCAAAGCAATCTCAGTTAAGACCTACCTCCTAAATTTCTCTGACGCAACTGGAAACTCTACCAGATTATAACACCCAGACAAAATGAGGAATTCAAGAGATTTGAAAGGCTTGTCACTCTGAAGCGTGCACCCTCTCAAACTTAGTAGTAATAGACTGTCAAATGATAAAATATACGAAGGAAAATGATGTAGACTTCTACAAGAGGCAAGGTGTATTTCTTCAAGCTTGGCAGCCTTTTTTAAAGATGGGAGCTCAATTAGATGATGGCAACCATTCAACCATAATTTTTTCAAATTTGTAACATCCTGCAATATAAGATAACTAAACTTATTTGATTGTTTTTATGATTTGTAAACAAAAAGAAAATAAAATATTGAAAAATTACCTGATCTACGTCCCAGAGCTTTTTAACAAGACTATCTTCCAGATGAATTTCAACAAGCATCTCTGAACGAAATGATGGGGGCAACCGGGCAAGGCGATCAATGGAAAATGATCCCAACGAACATAACATAGCCGCTTAGGTAGACACTCAAGACCTTTGGGAATATTCACGTTGCATTTATAACGGTACTTTGACATATAAAATTTTAAAAGCCTTAGTATGGGCTTTTTTGCACTTCTTGGTCGGAGTCATGTTGAGTGATATGCTCTCAATGCAGATTTTGTTGTGTACTAGTTAATTTTAATCATGTGTTCTTTAAAAATGCATACCAATGCAATTTTGTCGATACCGTTTTATATTTGAAGACATGATAAATGTCTTCTGGCTCCCACAATCTATTCCATTTTTTAGGTTATTTAATAGATTTTTCATGAATAATATGCTAGACCATTTTTTATATTAGATCATGAAGGCTTCTTGAGTCCATATTTATAGACCCCTTCTTCTCCGCTTTCAAACAAAATGTAACATCCAAAAATATCTCCTTCTTTTCGTAGTCTAATTTTGTAACACTTTAAAAAAAATATGAATATATAATAATAAAAAAATAATAATATTATTATGAAAATAATGATATTATAAAATAAGCTAGTAGTGTATTTGTATGATTACTGAATAAATAAGTATAATTTATAGTTTAATATATTTTTTGCCATTGAAAAATAATGTAAATAAGTGTGTGACTATTTTATTTTTTTGTGACTAAAAAGTAATTTTTTCATTTCTCTTTTTTCTTTTTCCAGATTCTTTTTCTCTCTCTTTACTTTGTTTGAGACAAAACTAAAACGCCCACCCATGTTCCTTGTAACACCTCCTTGCTTCTGCTTATTTTCTGCTCTGACCTCCTCTCTCTTCGCCACCTTGACCATTGCTTATTTTCTGCTCTGATCTCCTCTCTCTTCTCCACCTTGACCATTGCTCTGCTTGCCCTCTCTAAATCCTACTTCTGCTCTTCCTTCTCTAACTCTGCTTCTGCTTTCCAGCACTGATCGGCAGTTCGATCTGTTTCTTTTCTTCCTTCTTTCACGGACTGTCGTTCTTCCTCTGGTGATCATGGCCAGCCGATCAAGTCCATCAGAGCACCGCTCAGCTGCTCAACAGCATTCTATTGGACTGGCTGCTTGGTGCTAGAAGGAAGCCTGATGTTGTGAGTTGTCCTGCTTATTGGATTAAACGCCGACCATGATAGTTCCTCTATCAAGCAGTGCTGTCACTGCTACTTCAGGTTGTCTAGACTAGCAAAGGACAGTCGGCTATTGAAGAAAAGCTGTTCGGACTCTCCCCTATTTTAGTGTTGCCTCGTTGCTGCCCTGCTAGCCACCTTTGCTTGCCGGAAACTTAGCCTCTCCTTCAACATCCTAGCCTAAGCCCTCCTTCTACTCCTTTTTTATTGGTATGAAGTTTATGAATTTATCATGCTCTTCCTTATTTAGATTTTTCTTTGTTTTTTTTTAGAAATTAAAAAGTATTATTATCGTTTAGAAAGTATTTTTTTTTACCAAATCTTGATGATTAATGATTGTTACGATGATGAAATTTGTTGGATGAGGCCACCTTGAAAAAAAAAAAAAAACTAAAAGAGTCATAAGATAAATTACAATTACTTATTATCCTAAGGTGAGTGGATAATTTACTCCCTCTTTTTTGACTATTGTTAAAAAGATTTAATTTCCCCTTTTAAAATTAGGAAACCGTAATACATTATAATTTATGGTAATTTAGGTTTTACTATTAACTCATATAGGAAAGTAAAAATTTATTTATAATATGAATTTGAACTCTGATTTTGTTATCTTGAAATTCTAACTTAATTAATTAGTAATCAATTTTATCTCTATTAGAAGTGAATTTGTATATGAAGCATATTGTAGACTGTCATGAATTGGGAACATTGTTCCATATGGTTTATATAT
>JANHAO010012017.1:0-16628 GCA_026873985.1 Saraca asoca | reverse complement strand
ACAAAAATAACTAATAATAAAGGTTGATTTATAAAAATCACTCTCAAACTTTAACAATTTAAGTCTAGAAATTATCAAGATAACTTTATTTTCATAGAGTTATCAGTGATGGAGATCAAATCTGAATGAGTTGTTCAAATGTAATCTAAAGGAGTTGATCATAAGACTTGTTTGTGGGACCACTTGGAGATTAAACTTAGATTTGGAGATTGAAGATTTTAGGAACTACTCTCAAGAAGGTATAATTTAAATTATTAGTTTATGGTTTATTTAAATTATGCTTTGGTTTATGAATTAATAAGAAAACAACATGATTTAGGTTTAGAAAAAATTTTAAATTTTTGTTACACTTTGTTGATGCATATAATCAGAAAATTTGATGTGCTTATATTCGATTTTGCAAACAGCTTTTAGTTCCATCCTTATAGATCTTCATACCTTGAATGTAGCTTACTTCTCCTACATCCTTCATGGTAAATGTTTTGGACATACATAACTTGACATATTGTAACATGGGAATGATGTGCTCTCCCTTGGAGATGCCCATGGACCTACTCATATTTAGCATTAATTTAGCATGAAAATTGAAAAGAAAAAGAATGATATTCATGCTACACTCTAGAAAGGTAGAAGGAGAGTGATAAGTGATAAAATTGATGCCATAAAGAGTAAGCTCTTTAATATGTCTCAGGTTCTAACAAGAACAGTAGAAGAGCACTTTCTCAAGAAGGAACACTTCTATTTTCATAAACTTGTCAAATCTGAATGGTGAGGGAAACATCCTTCCCTAATAGTAATTACTCACTAAAATAAGTTGGATTAAGGTCCCAAACAAGCCTAGTAAAATACCAAACAAAATTGGCTAAAAACACAAAAATCTAGGCCTTTACAAATAGTCAAACATAAGCCATAAAAATAGTCCAAATGACCCTTCAAATTGACACCCAAATTAGCCATAAACTACTCCCAAATATTATACAATAAAAGATCAAAAATAGCCCACAAATGTTACAAAAAAATAATCCAAAAATATGCTAAAAAAACTAGCCATATGTGACATAAAGAGGTTCCCATATGGAGCCAAGAGTGACACCAAATGGATGCTTCAAGGCCTACCATGTGAATGGTCAAGAAGGTCCTAAGTGGATGGCATGGCTTTTATGCAAATAACACTTAAACTACCATGAGCTCCAAAATGTGTGACAAAGTCTTTGAATTGCTTCCCTTATCTTCTTTGCCTTGGCTTTAGTCACGAGCCCCAAAGGAAGGTGTAAATCCTCTTGGTGATCTTTAGCTTGGTCTCCTATGTTCACATCACTCCCTACCTTTTCAAAATGATTCAACCTCGAATCAAAACCTATATCAAAATGAAAGAGGTTAGGAACATTAAAATTAGCACCAATATTGGAGTCACCTAGTTTAAACACTTTGTTAGCTTGTTGTGCATATTGTTCTACTCTTCTTGATTGTAGCAAGTTGTGAGGTATGTTCTTGGAGAACACTTTGTTATAATCTTGCATAATCGACTCAAAAACACTATGTAAAACATGAGTTTCAGGGTTGCAATTCAAATAAGGTCCTTTGCAAGCAAGACCAAGCATAGACCTATGGTATAAGATGTTTGCCTCACTTCACTAGCCTTGGCAAATGCACTGCACTTTCTTTTTTCTTGTCTTGGATTTTTTCTCAACTCTCTTTTACTACTCTTTCTCTATTTTTCTCCACTCTTTTCCTTTATTTTTCTCTTTTCATTTGATCTTCTAAAATTTGCTTAGGGGTGAAGGGTACAAGAGTAATGATTTTGCTGTCCTTCTTGAAGCTATATTGGTTTAGGAAGCTATCATGGATCATATACTGGTCAAATTGTCATGACCTCCTAAGTAACAAATGGAGAGCTTGCATTGGAGCAACATTAGACAACACTTTATCTTGATATCGCCCTATAGAGAATGAAACTAGCACTTGCTTTGTTACCTTTATGCCTATTCAACCATTGAAACTTGTAAGGAGTAGGATGATTTAGAGTAGGCAAAGCTAATTTTTCAATCGTAATTTTACTAACAACATTAGCACAACTTCCCCCATCTATAATTACATTGCAAACTTTCCTTGGATATGGCATCTAGTGTGGAAAATGTTCTCCCTTTGTTCTTCATTTCCCTCCTTAACTTGGGCATTCAAAGCTCTTCTCATAACTAGTGCTTCTACTTGAATTAGAATTTCCTTCCTCCCTCTCAAGTTCACTAGTCAATTCAACCCCTCCATTGCCCTTCAATATCATGAATATTTTATTATGACACTTAAAGGCATAGTGACTGTGACCCTAGCACTTGAAGCACTTGATGTTTCTTTGCTTTTGTGGCACCTCTAATGTTATGATCTCCCTTGGAGATGCCTAAGGATCTATCCTCAATGCAGCAAATTCAGCACCAATGTTGAAAGAAAAACAAGGATATTCACACCACACTCTAGAAAGATAGAATAAGAGTGATAAGTGATGAAGATTGATGCTACAAAGAGGAAACTCTTTGATTAGTCTTTAAGTTCTAGTAAGAATCCTAGGAGAGCATTTGCACAAAGAAGAACACTCTTCAATTCTCAATCACCAAAAGGAAACAATCCTTCCCTAATAGTTATCACTAAACCACAATGGGCTAAACTAATGAAGCAACAAGCCTAACAAAAATACTAAAGAAGTCAGCCAAAATAAAAAGCCTAAGCTATTTCAAAAAGTTCAAACACAAAGCCATTCCTATGTAGAGTAAAAACATTGGTTTCATTTCAGCCTCAATGTTGACCTTCAAAACTATATAGTTTCACTAAGTTCAAAGCTTGAAAACATTGAGCTAGACCTTAGAGGCCTCTGGGCTTTAGTTTGACCTTATTTGTCCTGTTGGAGCTTCAATTATGACCTAATCAGTGATGCAAGGTCAATCTAGATAGAAAACACTAGGCAATTTCATGGTAAATTTCAAGACTCTAAATGACAAAATTATGCTCTAGCCTCAGCATGAAAGTCATGGGGCTTTCTCGTAGCTTTCCAACCATATAAAGATCTCCCTTATCTGACATTTAGAGCTCAAGTTATAGCCCAAAACCTTAAATAGTATAAAAAATCCAATAGGAGGCAATTAATTCAATTAAGCTTCAAATTATGACCAAATCACAAAATAAGGCCAATTCACTAAATTAAACTTGATTAACATCCTAGGAGGTAGAGTATGAGAGAAAATAAATGGAAAAATATTTTTCTCATCAAAGAGCCCTTGATGCCCTTTTGAGTTTCCATCATTCCTCCTGTTGACGGTGAAATTTGGTTCTAAGGATCCAATATTTCAGTCAACAGAGTTAGTTCTTAAGAACCCCAAATTGATAGTTAAAGGATGCAAGTATTGATCAAGATAAAAAAAAAGGAGAGGAAGGAGAAGAGGTAATGGACATAGAGATTTATCGTGGTTTGGCTAATGCCTGTCCAGGCCCCTACGTCTATGTTAAATTGCATTATCAGTTGAAGAATGGTGATTCTATATGGTTTTGTAGGGTTACAACAATGCTCTCTCACTGGGCCTTTCTCTATTCTAGTAGAGTGTTTGCATGTAATTTCTTACTCACCTCATGCAGTGATTCTCCATGATTATTTATAGACATAAGGAGGGTTACAAGTGTAATTTTATAGACAGCAGAATGATTACATATGCCGCTCCGGGCATTTAAGGCTTGGCATCAGATAATAAATGCTGGGTAAATCACTGTCAAATATTCGAGGGGCTGAGGTGTTAGTTCTGAATGATGATCTATTAGTTGAGGGACACATATCTCTAGTGACTGATTGGAACTTTTTTACATATTCTTAGATTACTACCTTAGTGACCCAAGGATGTGTCAACGGACCCCACCAAGCTCATTTAGTAGGTTTCTTTGCGGACATCCTTGGTGCTCGTGCTCGAGTGAGCTGGTGTCTTCCTTGATGGATCTGATCTTTTCACTTTGCTTACACTTTGGTGGTCTTCAACTCTTGCCGAGCGACCTCGATTTGGGCTATTTGTGCTTTTAGGCTTTGCATCTATTTTGGTCCATGGCGACCTTGTTTTATTTTTTCTCGGGGAACACCCACAACATAAGCCCCCAAACTCTCAATTCACTTTATGGATTGAGAGTTGTAGTTTTGACAACAAGTTCCTTTCTTGTATTTTTAGTATGGTTAAGCTTTTTTGTTACAATCTTTTTCGGTTGGTCATGGCCTTTTGTTATCTCTATATTGTCTCTTAAGCTTGATCGGGCGTAGCTTAATCGTCAAGACTTTAGCATTGTTCTTTGAACCTGATCGGTCGTATCTCAATCGTCAGGTGAGGTCCTCGAACCTAACAAGGCAGACATCGATCGTTAAGTGAGGTCATGATTTCAATATCCTTGATCCTGATCAGGCGGACCTCAATCGTCAAGACTTTAGCATTGTTCCTCAAATCTAACTAGGCTTACCTCGATCATCAAGTGAGGTCCTTGAACCTAATAGGGTGGACGTTGATCGTCAGGTGAGGTCAAGGTTTCAATATCCCTGATCCTAACTAGGCGGACCTCGATCATCAGGACTTTAGCATTGTTCCTTAAACCCGATCACGCATATGTCGATTATGAAGTGAGGTTCTCAAACCTAACCGGGTGGACCTTGATCATCAGGTGAGGTCAAGAGTTCAATATCCCTGGTCCTGACTGGGTAGACCTCGATCATTAGGACTTTAGCATTATTCCTCGAACCCAACTGGGTATACCTCGATTGTCGGGTAAGGTCATCAAACTTGATCGAGAGGACCTCAATTGTCAGGTGAGGTTGGGATTTCAATATCCTTGATCTTGACCAGGCAAACCTTAATCGTTAGAACTTTAGCATTGTTCCTCGAACCTGATCTATCATACCTCGATCGTCAGGTGAGGTCCTTGAACCTAATTGGGTAGACCTCGATCATCAGGTGAGGTCAAGATTTCAATATCCTTGATCCTAACCAGGTGGACCTCAATTGTTAAGACTTTAGCATTATTCTTCAAATCTGACTAGGCTTACCTCGATCATCAGGTAAGGTCTCAAACCTGATAGGGCAGACCTCGATCGTCAGGTGAGGTTGGGATTTCAATATCCCTGATCCTGACCAGGTGGACCTCGATCGTTAGGACTTTAGCATTGTTCCTCAAACCCGACTGGGCATACCTTGATCGTCGGGTAAGCTCATCAAACTTGACTGAGTGGACCTTGATTGTTAGGTGAGGTTAGGATTTCAATATCCCTAATCTTGACCAGGAGGACCTTAATTGTCAGGACTTTAGCATTGTTCCTCGAACTCGATCGGGCGTACCTCGATCACCGGGTGAGGTCCTCAAACCTGATTGGGTAGACCTCGATCATCAAGTGAGGTTGGGATTTCAATATCCCTAATTCTTACTAGGTGGGCCTCGATCATCAGGACTTTAGTATTGTTCCTCAAACTCGACTGGGCGTACCTTGATCATCGGGTGAGGTCAATTCTGTTAGTGCTTTAGTTTTTCCTATGCAAGAGTCTGGTATTCGAGATACTTCTTGGATACAAAGTAAGTTAGGAGCTTTGGTCCCTCATTTGTGTCTTGTTGTGTTTCGAGTCAATTGACATGCCCCCCATGAGTCGTGTTTGTGACTCCTGGGATTATGCCCCTGGTATGTCATGATTGTGCTTACCCTTGATAGGTTCGTGTGTCATGTTACTGTAGGCTTTTTGCTGGCTTTTGTCGCACCATTGGATCATGGGCAACTCGATGGTTCCCAGATCTAATGGTGACGCTGTATGTTTCTTATACTGAAAGGGGCTTTCTTCTCGCTCTCATTTCATCATTTGAAACTGTAATTTCTTGGTTCTCCTTACTTGTCATTTCGGTTATTTCCTGTAATCATTCTGCATTGCCTACTATCATGCGCCGCTCTGGTTGACTATGGTGAGTCTTTCTGCATTTTATGATTTTTGGGTTTCACTGTCCTATAGTTAGTGTGAAACTTGCAGATTATCAGTTGATGCTTAGTAGGCGTTGTCTACTTATGTGCTTTCTTTCTTGCCTAGCTTGGTACATTTAGTTGATCTGTTGGTGGATTTTAGGGTTTTTAGTATGTTTCTTCATATTTCATGTTTATTTTTCTAAATGTTGTGGCTCGATTGTTTAGCTCCCCTTTTGCTTGTTTGAAACTCGAGTCCTTAGGTATGGTGACCTAGGGTATACATGGTCTGCACGTAGAGAACCATTAATTCTTGAGAAGGGTTTGCCTTTAGCGACCTGATCGTTTCTTCTTCCTTTGCATAGATGAGCGTAGGTCATGAATGCCGTCATCACCAAATTAGGGTCCAAAGTGATGAATCTAGCTCCACATCTCAAAATGTGGAATAGGTGCACCATCTCGATGAGGCAACCTTTAGAAGTGATGAGTTTATTGAAGGCTTCATGGTTCGCTCCAATTCCATTGAGGATCGTGGTGCCACTATAAATCAGCAACCCTCTGGTTACCAAGCATTTGGCTTGCATGTTGCATCCATCCACTACCATGATCTCAAGTCTATAGTCTGGACATACCGATTTCATAAAAGATGTCGTGTTATGGTGCCTTGTTTAGATGATTATGCCCCTCATCCACTATGAGGGTTCATTGCCATCAGTCTTCCATGCCATGTTATAGGGTTTAGGTTCCCCATACATCCATTCATTGTCAACTTTCTAAACAAAGTGAAACTTAGTCCATTTCAACTCACCTCGAACTTTTACACTCAACTAGCCTCCTTGGCATTGGTTTACTTGAGGAAAGGTTTTTCCCTACCATCAACTGAGGTTTTGTGCTATCTATACCACCTTAGATGTGTAAGCATGATGGACAGGCTATATTACCTTTCGGCTCAGTCGACAAAGCATAAGAAGATTCTTCCATACAGGAAAGCCAAGGGGAGATCCAATATGTAAGATCTGTTAGTTTTATATTTTATGCCCTTCCCTGCGTAACCTTTAGAATTTCAATTTCATCCATGTCCCTAGTGAGTGGGCTAAGGACCTGATTTGTTATTTGCTTCCTTGATTCTAACTTTTGTTTCTTTTTGTAGAAGGGACTGGTAAGAATCTGGCTTTGGGGACCGAGGACTTTGGAATTCTAGACCAGTTGGCTACCTCAGACAATCTTTAGAACAATCTTTGTTTCAACGAGAGCCTTCTCTATTCCTGCAAACTTGCTTTGGGCCTGGACATCGAGCTCATTTGTGAGACAGGAATTTGTTGGGTGAAGGATGTTGATCCTACGGACTTTGGTGACTAAGAGGAAGTGATGAAGCTTATCTTCTTGACACCCTCATCTGACGAGAAGGAGACTTTACTGGCCCCTGATGCTGATGTTACTTATACAACTAAAAGCCCACCTTTAACTTGAACAATAGCTCCCCTGTAAGACCTAGCTCCTTCTTCTCACCTTGAGATGGTAGTTGCTGTTAGGGTTGATACCCTTCCTAAGTCCCTTGCCACAAAATGAAAGGCAAACAAAGGGAGGATGGTGAATACTTAAAAAAGGGCTACATTAAGGGTCATTGTCGAGGAGTGATCCCTCAAGTCTGGTTCTAAAATGGAGGAATATGAAAAGGCCCTAATGGACAATATCAACATAATTCTGGGTCCTAACAAGAGGATCGAGGTGCTGGAGTCTAAGGATCTTTCTGTTGGGAGACTGATTGACCATAAAATCCACTTTGGCTTAGCTATAAGTGATATCTCTATGCTCCTGTTTTGCTTTTGTCTTCATGATCTAATCCGATTACATGGCCTTTTAGAGTGTATTAACGATGATGAAGGTGAATAAGTTGCTCTAGGCTGAGGGTAAGAAGAACATGAGACTAGTGGAGGATCTGCTTACTGTCATCGTCAAAGTGCTAGAGCTTAAGGGGAAGGTCAAGGACGTAGAGGTTACTTTGTCCCACAAAATGGCGGGTCACAAAGCCATTACTATGAACCTTGGCCTTATGACTAATGACTTGGCTAAAGCGAAGATTGACTTAGATGAGGCTCTTCAACATGCTGACTGGCTAGCTCAATAGGCTGAAATCTCAGAACAATGTGTTATTTCAATAGATCTATAGGCTAAAGAAGCCGAAAGGAGAGTTGAAGCCACAATGAAAAAGCTTGAAATAGCAAAGGAGGAGGCTGGCAAGGTAAGGGCAGAGATTCCCCACTTGGTCGTGGAGGCGACAGAGAAAGCAGAGTCCAAGACTAGCTCTGTGTTATTCTATACTTTATGGAAGCATCATCCCAAGCTGGACTTTTCTTTCTTTAGCGAGGAGGCTCTCACAGTCGTGGAGCACTTCAAGGAGAGGAGGGCAGCCAAGGCTTGTTCTTCTATGGAAGACATTGAGTTTGCTTTTGAGATTCCTCTTACTAGAGTTCTGCCCAAATGGAGGGCAGTTCTCAACTTACAAAAGTAATAGACATCCCTACTACGACCCTTATTGATTCTTCACTTTGCAAAGGTTCTGCTCATGATAGTCTGATTCCTAGAGAGCTTGCTCCTTAGGCCTTAACTTATGTAACTTGCTAAATTTTTGATTCTCGTGTTTATGCACTTGCTTGTTGAATGGATTCTTTTGATATTTTGATTTACTTTTCATAATCCCATACTTGATTGCTTCTAAGTTTATTATTATTATCATCATCATTCATTTCATTTTTTTAATAGCAACTGTGATCCAGCTAGCATCTTTCATGAAACTTTATTGAATTTAATTTAGAAATGATTTGATATGTACATAAAAATTTTGAGAGAACACCTACGCTTCTTCACATAGTTCTAGGTCATTTACAAGGTTCAGATTTGTATCGGCAATAAGGGTAGAGGTGTATAGTGTTCTAGGCTCAAGGAAATTTTGTTCCATCCATGTCAGCGAGATCATAAGCTCTATGACCAATGACTCTCTTGATGAGGTATGGGCCTTCCCAGTTTGGCCCTAGGGATCCTTCATTGGCTTTGCATGTTCTAGGAAGTACTAAATGTAGAACAAGATCGTTGGGTTTATAATTTTGAGGTCAAACCCTTCGCTTATAGTATCTCATGATTTACTGCTAGTAGGTCATGACCCTCAGGTGCACTCTTTTTGTCATTTCTTCCGCAAGGTCTAGATTCACAACAAGTAGCTGACTGTTATCCTCCAGATCGAAGGTGATTCTTCGATGTGATGCCACCTCTTGTTTTGCTAGGATCATTGCTTTGGAACTATAAACCATCGCAAAGGGAGTTTCTCTGGTGGTACTACAGACTGTAGTTCTATATGCCCAAAGTACCTTTGGTAGCTCATTCACCCATGCTCCCTTTTTAGCCTCCATCTTTGTCTTTAGGATATGCTTTATTATCTTGTTGACAGCCTCCACTTGCCTATTAGCTTGTAGGTGGTCCATGGTCGAGAAGCTCCTTATAATTGCAAGTTTATCACAGAACTCAAGGAACTGCTCGTTGGTGAATTGAGTCCCATTGTCTGTTATAATCTGTTGGGGGACTCCAAATCTGTAGATGATATTATTCCAAACAAATTTTATAATTTTTGTCAATGAAATCTCTGTGAGCTCTTTCGCTTCTACCCATTTAGTGAAATAATCTACAGCTACTACTACATGCTTGTAGTTTCCATGAGCTGTGGGAAGTGGTCCTATAAGGTCCATCCCCTAGATCGTGAAGGCCCTTGGACTGACCATTTGCCATAGGTAGGCTAGTGGGGCTCGGGGGATCGCCACAAATTATTGGCACTTATTGCACCTCCTGACAAGTTTGATTGTGTTCTGCTTCATTGTTAGCTAATAGAATCCCTATCGAAGAGCCTTCTGAGCTAGAGACCTCCCTCCAACATGATTTCCATAATGGTCGGTGTGAATTTCTTCAAGGATGTCATCACAGTCTAAGCCATCAATGCATCTCAAAAGTGGGGTGGAGAATGCTCTCTTGTATAATATGTCATCATAGATGCAGTATCAGGCTGCTCAAATTTGCAACCTTTGAGATTCGAGCTTATCATCTAGTAGATTCCCCTCTTCCAAATAGTCCAGGATCGGATTCATCCAGGAGTCTGGTGTCTTGGTAATTGTCATGACTACCTCCACCTACTCTATGCTCAGGAATTAAAGGAGTTCTATCGGGATTGCTCCCAAGAAGTTAGCATCCTTGGTTGTAGCAAGGTGGGCCAAGGCACCGACATGTGTATTATGGGCTCGTGGTATTCGATCAACCTCATAGTGCTGAATGACTTTAATAGCTCTTGAACCTTCTGTAAGTAGGTAGCCATCTTTGAACCTCGAGCTTGGTATTCTCCTCACACATGACAGACCATGAGCTAAGAATCACTGAAAATGTTTATTTTCTTAGCTTATACCTCTTTGGCTAGCCATAGTCCAGCCAACAAAGCTTCGTATTCAACATCATTATTCATGGCTTGAAAGCCGAACCTTAGCGTGCAGAGGATTTTATGCCCTTCTGGATGGATAAGGAGCACCCTTGCCCTGGCTTTTTACTCGCTGGATGACCCATTGACATACAATTCCTAGCATGGAAGTTTCAATGCCTCCACTTTCTTCTACGTAGGGTCGGTGAATTTTGCTATGAAATCTACCAAAGCCTGCCCTTTGATTGGTAGTCTAGGTTTAAACTTAATATCAAACTGGGCTAATTCAATCGCCCATTTGAGGAGGCACCTGGAGACATCCATCTTCTGTAGGATTTGCCTTAATGGGAACTGTGTCGGCACCTTTATACTATGTGCTTAGAAGTAAGGTCGTAGCTTTCTTGAGGCAATTACCAAGCAATAAGCAAGTTTCTCCATCGGGGAATACCTTGTCTCCACGTTTGATAATCTCTTGCTGACATAATAAACAAGAAATTGAGCCCCCTTCTTTTCACATCAAAGCTGTGCTAAGGGCATATTGGGACAGTTCCAGATAGACGATTAACTTTTCTCCCTCCTTCCATTTTGACAAAAAAGGAGCTTGCCCGAGATATTGTTTGAGCTATTGGAAGGAAATTTCGCATTATTCCGTCCATTCAAATCTTTTTGCCTTCCTTAGGACGTCGAAGAAAGGGATGCATTTATCTGTTACCTTGGAGATAAACATGCTTAGAGCTACAACTTGGCCGTTCAGGCTTTGTACATCTTTGGGCCCCGTGGGGGGACCTCATATTGAGCAAAGGTCAGATCCTCTTGGGATTGGCTTTAATCCCTCTACTATTTACCATGAAGCCAAGAAATTTCCCAAAAGTGACCTTGAATTCACATTTATGAGGATTTAGCTTCATTCGATATTTTTTTAAGATTTGAAACATCTCTCCTAGATCATAATTGTGGTTGATGACTGGTTCCGACTTTACCAGCATATCATCCATGTAAACCTTTATTGTCTTTCCAATTTTCTCTTTAAACATCATGTTTACCAGCCACTGGTAAGTTGCCTCTGCATTCTTTAATCCAAAGGGCATTTCCTTATAGCAGTATAACCCGGTCGGTAATAAATGAGGTGTGCTCTTCATCTTGAAGGGCCATAGGAATTTGGTTGTATCTTGAGTACGTATCCATAAAGCTAGGAAGTTTATGTCCTATTGTTGCATCTACCAATTGATCAATCCTTGGTAGGGGGAAGCTATCCTTGGGGTAGGCCTTGTTAAGATTGATGAAGTCAATACAAGTTCTCAATTTCCCATTCTTCTTTTTCACAAGGACGGGATTGGCCACTCAGGTAGGATAGTGAGCTTCCAGATGAACTTGTTTGCTTACAACTTATCTACTTCCTCCTTGAGTGCCTCATATGGTTTGGCGGTCATCAACCTGTGATTCTGGCACACTAGCTTATGGTTGGGATCAATATTAAACCTATGCAACATGACCTATGGATCAATCCCGACCATGTCTTCATGATTCCAAGTGAAGACATCAATATTCCCCTTGAGGAACTTCACGAGCTCTGTCTTCATGCTTGGAGATAGGCTTTTACCCAATTTGAGGCATCTTCTAGCATCAGCCTCACTTACTCAAACATCTTCGAGCACTTCGGTTAGATCCACTACCTTTTCAGCATCCACTTCATGAGGATCTAGGTCGTTAATTATGCTAGTTGAGCTCACGGGTCGTGGTTCTCCCCTGGAGACTATGTCAATTTTCCTTTTTTGTTCTCCCATTTCAATCGCATCCCTGTAGCACTGTCAAGCCACTTCTTGTTCCCCCTATACGCACCCAACTCCAATTGGGGTCTAGAATTTTATGGTGAGTGTTTTAGGCAATATCACCATGTCCAGTTCATTCCTTATTGGCCATCCTAACACCATATTGTATGCTGAGGGAGAGTCTATAATTAGGAAATTGGCCAGGGTAGTGGCTTGGCAGTCTGAATCCCTGAGGGTTATAAGGAGCTTGATTTGTTCGACTGGGATTGTTGCATCCCCTGTAAAGCCAAAAAGGGGCTCTGGAGATGATTTGAGATGACTGGGGCTTATGCCCATCTAATCAAAACATCATTGATACATGATATTAACTGAGCTGCCTGTATTGATCATGATTCTTCACACGTTGATGTTGCTAATTATGATTCACATAACTATGGTGTCATTATGTGGAGAATGGACTCCTCACATGTCTTTATCGATAAAAGTGATGCAATCAGTGCTTGTTTTGGCTTTCTTCACTAGTCCACCAGCTTCATCACTCCTCGTGATCAATACATGCCTCGCTTCTTGTATGTACTACTCATGGGACCTCTTAGAAGTTCCTACAACATGCGATCCACTATGAATGGTAAATATGGTCCTTATTGAGGGTGTGGCTTCATTTGGGGGAGCTGATTGATGGTAAGCTGATTGTTGGCGCTACAGGGGTCACTATCCAGATGGTCAGACCACATAATCCCTTAGGTGACCTTTCCTAATAAGGTCTTCAATGGTGTCTTTAAGTGCCCAACAATCTAAAGTATTGTGCCTGACCTTACCTCATTATGATAGGTACAAAATTTATTCTTATATCTTCTTTGGAGAGGAGCTTTTATGGGTCTAGATCTTCCAAAGTCCTCATTATCCCTCTCTGTTACGAAAATATGATCTGTGGTATCCGATAGGATATTGTAACTATTGTAGTGCCTTTGATATTGAGGTCGCTCACCCATATCTTTCTTCACGACTTGACTATCAAATCTACTTGCCTGGTTACTTTTATTGTTCCTACTATCTCCCCTTTTCTTGCTTCGACCTAATCCACTTGATTCCTCTTTCTAGTTGGGCTTCTTTGAATTGAAGGTTTCTTCCCACCTAATTTCTTTTGCTGCTTACTCATAAAACTCCCCCAAGTCTTTCACTAGGGACTTATATATACTTTCATAAAGCTTACTATCCTTTCTAAGTTTGGTTAAAATGGTTGTGAGAATGCTTTCATCAGAAGGATTTTCAATGTTACTGACCTCACATATGAACCAAGTAATGTAGTCTTTTAGTGACTCATCCCTTCATTGAAATACTATTGTGAGGTGACAGGATGGTGTGAGCTGCCTTTTTAACACCCAAACTAGCTGAGAAATTTTTCTTGGCATTCTTCCTAGCTAAGAATGCTTCAAGCGGGGAAGCTCCTGAACCATGTATGGGGTATCTCTCCCAGGGTAGCGAGGAAGACACGACACTTTACTAGTGGATTGGTGGTTTGGAGGTCCATCTGAACACTGAACGTGTCTAGATGGTTGTACAGGTTGGTATCCCTATTATATAGTGGGACACTTGGGAGTTTAAACTTGTGAGGAAGGGGTTTAGCCTCAATATCTTGAGTGAAAGGCGATCTCTCCTCATAGCGATCTTGACAGTTATAAGTAGCGGGTCGCTCTTCCAACTACCAGACCCTCTTCAGTAACTCTTCAATTTTTGAGTTCAGAGTCCCTGATCAATGATCGGTGTTTTGATGGCTCCCTATTCTACCTCAATCATGAGAGTGGTGATCATGGGTTTTACACCCTTCATTGTGTTTGGGATTCAAAGAGTGGTGCTCTAACTTGTGCTCGTTATCGATTTCACCTAAACTTTTCTCTTGGTACGAGTTCTAGCGTCGTCGATCTTCTTTTTGTTCCTCCTTATGAATATGATGGACTTGTGATCTTAGTCATGAATTAGACAATCGAGCTAAGCCTACTCACTGATGTTCTTCTCTGATGGTCTTTTCCTGTTAACCCCCTTGCTACTAGGGCTCTCCTTTGAGTGCAACACCCTTAGTTTGGCTTTGTGTGCCCTGTGCTTGGGCCTGAGCCAATGCCCTTTGACGTCGACCAACTCCTTCATGGTATTTTCCAACGTTTCCTAACATTGGACCTATGCTTGAACTCCATTCATGTCGAAGGCAGCAGGTTGACAAAAGATGAAAGGCATTGAACCAACAATAGCGCCTATCGCTGGGGTGGTGGAAGCTCCTACTATGGGAAAAATTGGGCCTTCAATTGGTAGCATCTCTCCTCACTACTACATGAGACTATCTGGTTAGGTAGCAGTGACACCTGAACTCCTCATTGTCCTTCCTCTTGCCATTGTAACTAGTTAGTAAATTAAATGAGAAGAGGATGCAGTTGGGGCTCCATGATGGGCATTGAAAATGTTGACGGTGAAATTTGGTTCTAAGGTTCCAATATTTCAGTCAACAGAATCAGTTCTTGAGAACCCCAAACTGCTTGTTAAAAGAAATAAGTATTGATTAGGAAAAATAAAAGAAGAGAGGAAGGAGAAGAGGTAATGGACATAGAGATTTATTGTGGTTCAGCTAAATCCTATTCAAGCCCCTATGTCCACGCTAAATTGTATTATCAGTTGAAGAATGGCAATTCTATATGGTTTTATAGGGTTACAACAATGCTCTCTCACTGGGCCTTTCTCTAGCCTAGCAGAATGTTTGCATGTAATCTCTCACTTGTCTCATGCAGCGATTCTCCATAATTATTTATAGACATAAGGAGGGTTACAAGTGTAATTTTATAGATGGCAAATGATTACGTACACCATTTTGGCCATTTAATGCTTGGCATCAAATAATAAATGCTGGATAAATCACTATTGGATACTCAGGGGGCTGATGTGTCAGTTCTGAATGATGACCTATCAGTTGAGGGACATATATCTCTGGTGACTGATTGGACCTTTTGTACATATTCTCAACTTACTACCTTAATGACTCGAGGACGTGTCAACGGAGCCTACCAAGCTTATTAGGCTTGTTTCTCTGAGGACATCCTTGGTGCTCACGCTCAAGTGAGTTGGGGTCGATGCATCTGCTCCTCACTTTGATGGTCTTTGACTCTTACTGAGTGACCAAGATCTGGGCTCTTTGTGCTTTGCATTTATTTTGGTCCATGGCAAGCTTGTTTTATTTTTGCTCGGGGAACACCCATAACACCCTTTCTCTTCAAAAGGATTCAACCTCAAATCTTTAAGACTCGCTGCACAAGGAGAAAGATTAGAAACATGAAAGGAAGCATTATGTCAGTCCTAGTATAGAAAAATTAAAATTGCATATTTAAATAGATCTTGCCCTTTTCTCATTGGAGAATTATATACACCAGTATCAAAGAATAATTTTCTTTTAATGTGATATGCAAAGAATTGATAATCAATTAAGCTGAAGTTAATTGAAGTTAGAAGTTAGCAACAACAACAATTAGAATACAGTGAATAAAAAAGAAAGCTGGAGACACAGTTTTTAAAGTGGTTTAACTTGAATTGAAATCGTAATTCAAGTCTACTTCACTTGATCTTTCTCAACTAAAAGACCTCTGAATTAAATTTAAAAACTATCAGGATTGATAGGCTCTTAAAATGCCAATGTTTACAACAAACACACAAGAATTTAACAGGTATCTTGCTAATATAGAAGAGTTTACACAAGCTCTTCTTAACCTATACAAATTTCTACCACCTAGAAATCTTAGATAAAAAGAATTAAAGTTGAAAAGGATTGAGAATACAATACCGATATTTGAGATAAAAATCTTAAACAAACAATGATAAGCTGCTGATGACCTTTGATCCAATGATCTTAAAGAATTTGATGAAGTAGAGAGAAAATCGCATCAAGCTCTTTCTTAGATAATTTTGCAATGAAATCTAATGAAAACTTGTGTGAAAATGTTTATATAGGAAGGAGGTTAGGCTTGACTAACTGTTGTAACTGTCTATAATAGAAAAATCAAATTTCAATTGCTGAATCAAAGTAGCATCGATTATAGTCTGTTATTTACTAATGCATCGAAGTATAATCGACGTATAGTCTATTGAATGTAGTCTTGGCATTGATTATAGCATTGAAGTAGCCATATTTCTCAACCTTCAGTAAAAAGAATTTCTTTCATGCATCAAGGTGACTTCGATTCAAACATGAGTTTTTTAAAAGTTCTTTAACGCATCAATGTCACATCGAAGTATGATGTAAAAAACTATTTTAAAAAGAATTGCTTTCTTGAAACAAGTTCTTTACCTCATTATTTAATTAAAAATATTTGGATCAAATATTATCTGAGCTTATTTACAAAAGATCCTATTAAAACAAAATAAGTTCTAAAAACTAAATTTGGATCTCTTTAGTCTTGAATCAAATATCTTTGAA
>JANHAO010012016.1:0-16623 GCA_026873985.1 Saraca asoca | reverse complement strand
CACAATGTTGGTGGTG
Source organism: Saraca asoca (assembly GCA_026873985.1). Taxonomy (NCBI): domain Eukaryota; kingdom Viridiplantae; phylum Streptophyta; class Magnoliopsida; order Fabales; family Fabaceae; genus Saraca; species Saraca asoca. The sequence goes on along the minus strand of JANHAO010012016.1, from coordinate 16,607 downwards.
AAGGAGCAAATCAAAGTGATGATGACTTGCTAGATGTAGGTGCTGATGAGGAAAATCTTCATTGAATCTGATTTTCAATTTGAATTTTTATGCTGTTGAACTTAGAGTTAATACTCTTTACAAGTATTTTATTGTTTTCTATTTATTTCTTCAAATTTGGGACAAAGAAATTGATGTATTGACTATTGGAGTGATTGAAATTTTTGTTTTATGAAATGGATGTCATGTATTGACTATACAAGGATGTTAAAATAATAAGTTCAGACAGAATCGATTTGGCAACCGATTCGAACAATATTCGAATTGATTGTCAAATCGATTCATATAAATTTATAAACATTCACTTAAAAAATTTGTTGACACAATTCATTAGGAATCGATTCCATAATCGATTCTCAAAGTGAACAAAAAATTGTTGCTTATTGTACACGAATGTGAATTGATTCTAGAATTGATTCATGAAGTGAGCTAAAACCATTTCCTATTGTACGCAAAGTGGATCAATTCCATAATTGATTCTCAAAGTGAACAAAAATCATTGTCTATTGTACACGAATGTGAATCGGTTCTAGAATTGATCCATGAAGTGAGCTAAAACCATTGCCTATTGTACACAAAGAGAATCAATTCCATGATCAATTCTTAAAGTGAACAAAAAATCATTGCCTATTGTCCCACGTGAATCAATTCCAGAATCGATTCATCAAGTGAGCTAAAACTGTTGCCTATTGTATGCAAAGCTATCATTGTCGATATACTAAACCCTTGTTGAATCGATTCTTGAATCAATTCAGTCACAAAAACCATTCCCTTTTCTATATGATGATACATGTTGCCTATATGCTAAAAAATCATTGCCTATTTTGGTGTAAAGTGTTGTTTAATAGTGAAAAAGCCATTGCCTATATTTAGTTTGGCAACACTTCTTAACCGTTACGAAAGAGGAATCAAAAAATTGTTGCCTATAGTTAAGGAATAGGCAATGATTTTATCTTCTGTTGCTAGAAACTTGAAAAAAATCATTGCCAAAAGGAGTAAATAACGCTCGATTAGAGCACACCCAAAAATCATTGCCTATTCTTATAGGCAACGATTTGCACACTTTAGGTAATAGTTTTTGGCCATTGCCTAAAGTCAAAAATGTTGTAGTGTAAGCTCGAATAGGCTAAGCAATGGTAAAAATGTGCAAGATAAGCTAATGGGTTAAAGGCTATGTGAAAGAATGCCTTAATCACTTTTGTCCATGCAAGTGCTAAATGTAACTTCAAAAATTTTTAAAGAAAGTTCTAGAGCACACAATCATGAAAGAAAATCACACAATAAAGGAAAGGAAATTATTAAGATATATACACAATTGAAGGCTCAAAATCGCGCAAGCTAGAAATTGTCTACAAATGCAACTTACCAACCTTCCAAAAACAATCACTACACTAGCTAAAAATCAAGAATCAAGAATAAAAAACTATTATTCAATCAAGGTATGGAATCTTCAAATTCAAATGAAACCTACTCAAGGCCAAAGCGAACCTAACATCATAAAAAAGCACTAAAAACTCAAAAATAAAAACTAATTTTTTTTCAAGGAAAACTTAAAAACAAAGCAAAGAAAACTAAAGCTTCCCCCACACTTAAATTCTAGATTGTCCTTAATGTAAGCATAAACAATAACACATAATGAACAAGCTAAATAAAAGAGGTAAGGTGAAGATGTTTGGGTTGCCTCCCAAGTAGCCGCCCTTCTTTAACATCTTTGGCTAGATGAAACTTCTCTCAAATCATGTATGTGGTATTATGCAAGTTCAACTCTTAAATTGTTTTCTCTTGGAAACCCTCATGAAAGTGCTTGACAAAATCTACAATAACGTGAAAATCATTAGTCTAAGTGGCCTTAGCCTCCACCCATTATGACACATAATCCACATTGAGAAGAATGTAAGTAAAGCCAAAAGAAGAGGGAAAAGGACCTATGAAATCAATGTTCTAAATCTTAAATATCTTACTAGATAACAATGGTTGTTGAAGCATCACATTCCTATGGGTAATGTTGCCTATTCTTTAGTGTTGCTCACAATTCTTATAATATGTGCAAGCCTCATGAAAGAAGGTGGGCTATTAAAGTCCATAACCCAAAACCTTCCTAGCCGTTCTTTAGGTCTAAAATGGCCTCCACATGCAAATGAATGATCTCCTAATGACTTAGTCACTACAAAACTTTCAATGGTAAGGATCATCCTAAATATAATGCTTTGATTCACTTTTTAGCTTATCAATTTGTGCTTTCTTAAAATGAGCACAATTCATGAGCAACAAGAAAATTCACTAAATTAGTAAATAATGGAGCTTTGCCTTCAAGCTGCTCATCCAAGAACGTCTCTTGGATGGGAAGAGCTTCTTCTTCTCTTGAAAATCTGCCTAAGTGATCAGCCACCATGTTTTTTGCTCCTTTCTTATATCTAATCTCAATGTCAAATTCTTCCAATAAGAGCATCCATCTAAAAGGCCTTGCTTTGCTTCTTGTGTCTTGAAGAGGTACTTGAGAGCTGCATGATCAAAAAAGGCAATAATCTTAAAACCTAGCAAATATTATCTAAATTTTTCCAAGGCAAAAATAATTGCTAAAAGTTCTTTTTTAGTTATGGTATAATTAATTTCGGTAGCATCCAAAGTCCTTAAAGCATCATAGATCACATGAGTTGCTTTCCAACTTTTTGTCCAAGGACAACTCCTATAGCATAGTTAGAACCATTTATGTGGCTGAATGATAAGAGTGATGGTGAGGGCTTGCTTCAATTTGTTGAAGGCATCTCTATATGACTAATTGAAATCAAATTCTACTTCTTTTCAGAGGAGCTTGGAAAGTGGGACTATTTTGCTAAAATCTTTAATGAATCTCCTATAAAATCCTACATGTCTAAGAAAAGAAGGTGCTTTTTGCACACATATGGGGTAAGGTAAGGAGGAAATGACATCAATTTTAGTTCTATCTACTTCTATTCCATTCCTAGAAACTAAATGGTTTAAGACTATTCCATGCTTAGCCATAAAATGACACTTTTCAAAATTCAACACAAGATTAGTTTGTATACATCTTTTTAAGCATTCTAGCTAGACTATCCAAACAATTATTAAATGAATCTCCATAAAAGTAAAATCATCCATAAACACCTCTATGCAACTCTCTAAAAGATCTGAAAACACACTTACTATACACCTTAGAAATATGGTAGTTGCATTGCATAGGCCAAAAGGCATCCTCTTCTAAGCAAATTTGCCAAAAGGATAGATGAATGTGGTATTCTCTTGATCTTCTTAGGTTATGTGAATCTAAAAAAAAAACCTTTAAATCCATCAAAGAAGCAATAGTGTGATTTTCCAACAAGCCTCTCTAATATTTAATCAATAAAAGGAAGGGGGAAGTGATCTTTTTTGGTTGCCTGGTTTAGCTTTCTAAAGTCAATGCACACTCTCTATCCATTCTGAATTATTATAGGAATAAGCTCATTTTTCTAGTTTTTCACCACTATCACTCTAATTTTCTTAGGGATAACTTGCACTAGACTCACCCATTTGTTATCTAGTATAGGCTAAGTAATTCTAGCTTTAAGTAACTTGCTAATTTTATTCTTAACAACATCCATGATCAAAGGGTTAAGTTTTTTTTAGGTTACCTTGTTGTTTTACACCATCTTCAAGTAAAATCCAATGCATGCAAGTGGAAGGGCTAATTCCTTTGATGTTTACTAGTGTCCACCTTATGGCTATCTTATGTTCTCTAGTTGCAAGCTCCTTACTATGATTATTGGAAGCTTCTTATTCTCTACTAGGAAGGCGAATTTCAAATGGTTAGGGAGAGGTTTAAGCTCCAATTCAGGTGGTTGCATAAATGAAGAAAGCCTTTTGGTTAAAGGCATCAATTCTGGAACAAAATCTGCAACTTTGTTTTTAGCTATTATTTCTATATCTTTTGAAAATTTTGGTGTTGTTTAGGTAAAATCTAGACTGGTTGGTTAAGGAAACTTTGCATATTCTCATACTTTAACATATTCTAGTTCAATGGAGGATAATTGCAAGGATAACAATGTCTTTGTTATATCTTCTTTTTGAAAAATTGTAGCTTCTTCTTTTAATTTTGCTGTAATTTCTAGTTTTGGTCAATTTGCTACAATTTTTGTCTCATGGCTTGGTTTTAGTAGCTTGTTAATGAATCTTTGCCAAATATGTGAGGAAAGGCATCTTGTACTAAAAAATCAAGTATCTTAATCTGGAACATAAAATGCTCCACAACTAGTTGTTTCATGGCATCAAATATGTTGAAACACACCACATCATCACCAAACTCAATAAAAAGTGTTCCTTCATGCTCATTAATCTTGGTCCTTGTTGTTTTGAGGAATGGTCTCCCTAGGATGAGTAGGGCTTGGTCAAATGGGGACTCCTCTTCCATGTTGAAGATATAGAAATTACCAGAAAAGATTAGGCGATTGACTTGTACTAGTACATTTTCCACCACTCTAGCAGGATATGCATTGCTTCTATTAGCTAATTGAATCACAACAATAGTCTATTTTAGAGGTCCAAGTCTTATGGAAGTGTAAACTGACATTGGTATGACATTGATAGAAGCTCCCAAGTCCAGCATTGCTTGATCAAATCTGGAGTTGCCTATGATGCATGGTATAGTGAAAGTCCCTAGATCTTTGCATTTCAAGCTCAAGGTTTGGTTGATGGGGGTTGAAATATTTTGCCGTATGGTTATCTTCTCATTCCCCTTTAATCTACTCTTATGAGTGCATAATTCTTTCAAGAACTTTGCCTATCTAGGGATTTGCTTAATGGCTTCCAAGAATGGTAGGTTGACTTCCACTTTCCTAATGGTCTCCAATATTTCTCTATCTCTATTTGCATCTTCTTGTTTTTTGGACTAGGTGATTTTATTTGGAAAGGTAGAGGGATGGCATGTTTTGGTTTCTAGTCTTGTTGGTTTTGGTTCGGAGAATCTAGTTTTTTAGAATTTTCTAGCTTTTTTGGTCTCTTAGTGAAAGGTTCTGGTTGGGGCTATTTAAAGGTCTCTACCTCTCTGCCACTCCTCAAAATTATTACACTCACATTGTGTTTTGGGTTAATAATGGTTTGAGAATGTACACGGCCTAAGCTATAGGCTCTAAGCTTACTAATAAAAGATGCTAGTTAGCCTATTTGGGTTTCCAAATTTTGAATGGTTGTTTTAGTTTTCTGTTGGAATTGAATGGAACTTGTTACCATTGATTTCACTAAGTCCTTAAGAAATGTTTCTTATTTAGGTGCTAGCAAGGCTAGTTGAGGTGGTGGAAAGGTTATTTGGTTGGGTACTTACTATCTAAGACGGTAAGGTTACTATATCTATTACTTGGCTATGTAAGCTAGTAAGAAGGTGAGTGCTGCAATTGCTAGGTAGTAAGGTTGGCATATTTAAGGTTAGGGTGGTCTCCCTAGCCAGGATTGTAAAAGTTGGAATAAGAATCATATCTTGGCTAGGAGTCCCAGGGAAAATGCCTACTGCATAGGCTCAAGGGATGGTCTCTTCTTCTTGCAGTCTAGGACATACATTTATTGGATAAGTGTTAAGAGAGCAAATGCCACAAAATCTAATAGATTATGCTTGTTATGCTTGCCCTATAGTCATTTGCCTCACCAAATATGTCAGCTCATCTAGTTTATGTTCAAGCCTTTGGTGATTAGTAGCACTGGACACATTTGCTTCATTCAACTTTCTTGGAGCTACATCATATTTAATTCTAGATTGCTAAGAATTAGTGGCCATGTTGGCAATTAAATTTCTAGCTGCTTTTGGTGTCTTGTCCACCAATGCTCCACCACTAGCTGCATCAATCATGCTTTTGTCCATAGGAACCAAGCCTTCCTAGAAGTATTGGATCAAAAGTTGACCACTAATTTAGTAATGTAGGCAACTTGCACATAGCTTCTTCAACCTTTCCCAATATTCATATAGTGTCTCCCCATAATTTGGCCATATGCCATAAATTTCCTTCCTTATAGCAACACCTCTGAATGCTAAAAAGAATTTCTCTAAGAATAACCTATGTATATCTTGCAATGAATAGACTAAACTAGGTAGAAGGTAATAAAGCTAGCCCTTGAAATTAGCCAATGAGAAAGGAAAGGCCTTCAGTTTGATGTGCTATTCTGATATACCCTAAGGTTTCATAGTGGAGCAGACAACATGAAATTCCTTCAAGTGTCTATGAGGGTTTTCTCTAGCCAACCAACGAATGGTAAGAAGCAAATGTATCAATCCAAACCTCAGCTCAAATGTAGCATCTAGTTCAAGGTACTCAATACATAAAGGTTGTTGACTCAAGTCAGGTGCAACCAACTCTTTCAAAGTCCCTGGTAATGACATCAAATTTTTACAACTATCGGAATCGACCAAAATAAAGTTGAATCACCTACACTAGTAGTATTAGTGAATCAGGTCATCTCCATTATGACTATGACCTATTTATGTGTGTCAAAGCATGAAATGGGGGGTTATGACTGAGTTGAAGTTATGAAAAACTAGAAAACACAAATGGAAAAATAATGCAATAAAAGAATGCATAAATGATGCAACCAGTCTAAGATCCAATCACAACTCCTCCAAACAGATTTATCATGGACCACAGAATATGTATTTAACTTCAATTTATTACCTAACCTAGACCTACCTGGAACCCCTACAAGAACCTTCAAATCCTTTAGTAAATAACCATCAACCATCTAGGATTCAACTTAGCATGATTAGTAGAAACAAGTAACCACCTATTCCTAAAGCTAGATGCTAGGAAGCTTGAAAACTATAATTTAGCTAGGCTAGGCAACTGACCAAACACCTTTGGTTCAATCACTTAAATGTTGATTCTCATATGAAAAATATTGAACTACCAACCATACATTTAACACTGAATTTAGCTAGATTCATTAATTAAACATAGATCACATGTGCAATCACTAAGTTGCCACATTAGCAATTATGCATGTAACCAAACAACAAGATAAAGAAAGAAGCAAGAGTAAATCAACTAAAATTAAATAGATAGGAGCGAAGTCTCAAAATCAAACCAATTGGTGTGTGATACCCTTAAACTTGGTTACAAAATGCTTGGCCTTCATTGACTACCATGAAAATGTAGAGTGAAACTAAAGAGAGCTGAAAAGTCTAAATGTAAAAAATGACAAAACAATTCCCCTGATCTTTTTGGGTTTTAGCTACCTAAATCTCCTAAACCATAACCAAGCCTCATAAGCTACCTCTCAGGCTCACAATGAATCAAGCCTTGTTACAATTGAAATGTCTAAACTATATTTATAAATCTAAACATAAAACTAGTCCTCTATAGAGTAAAATATTGGTTTGACTTCAACCCCTATGTTGACTTTGAAAATTATGTAGTTTCACTAAGTTTAAGGCTTGACATTACCAAGCTAGACCTTAGAGGACTTTGGGCTTTAGTTTGACCTCATTTGACCTATGATTTAATCATTATGATAAAGTCAATCTAGATTGTAACACTATGGTGAATTCATAGAAAATTTTAGCACTTCAAATGATAGAACTAGGCTCTAGTCTGAAGAAGAAAGTTTTAGAGCTTTCTTTTAACTTTCCAACCATATAAAGATTAACCCAATCTAACATTTGGAGCTTAAGTTATAGCCTAAAACCTAAAAGAATGTTAAAAATCCAGTATTATGCTCCAAATAATGATCAAATCATAAAACATGGCCAATTCACAAAATTAAACTCAATCAAGATCTTAAAAGCAGAGTATGAGAGGAAATAAATGTAGAAACTTTTTGCTCATCAATTTGCTGCTAGGGTAAGTCAATTTTACTAGAGAATTGGGGGTGATTAGTTAAGTTGTTGCTGGAGTAATTTAATTAATTAGACTTAATATTTTCAGATCTCAATACTATTAGTAAATTGGTAAAGGTGATGGATTTCAACTGATTATGCAATAAGGATCAATCGGGAGCCAGGAATGGTTGGCAAATTTAGGAAGAAATTAACAAAAAATAATTAGGTGCTAGGCCTAATTAGTTTCTTGGCTAATCGATCAAAGAATGAATGAAATAATAGTGTCAAGGATCAATCACAGAATTAGTTATAGGAGTTCCTTGAATTGAGCTTTTCTCCATCAGTTTTCCTTTCTTCTTGTTTTCATTTTTCTTGCATCTATATTGTTTGATTAAATTCCTATGTATATATATATATACAAATTTTAGTGTGGATGTCTATACTTGATATATTATGCGTTTATTGTATATCTATCTATTCTTAAGTAGATGCCTAATTATATTTGATTATGTGTTTATTGGCAGAATTTGTCTCTCATTTTCAGAGAGTGGCTAGAATTTAACTAAGCACCTATCATATGAAGCTTGCTGAATTAGGTAATCTTGTTTTTGCTAAAGCCACACCAAACTAAAGTATGCAATTCATTTTAGGTAATTGATTGTGTCTATTATAGATATATATATGTATATTATAGGTAACTTATATATAATTTTTAACTTATATATATGCAATTCATTTTAGGTAATTCATTTTAGGTAATGTTTTTTTTTTCAATTTTGATATTGAAAAATAATTTTGATTAATGTCACGATCTAACTATATGTTTTAGTATTTGTTAATTTTGCAGATTCAAAGTTGATCAAGTGACATTCAAAAGATCCACATTAGATATAGTGTCTTTATTGATTAGGATCTTCTGTAAGTGTGTGTTCTAATCCAGTTTGATCCAAACAAGTTTCTTAAACTAGTTAAATTGATATAGAAATAAATCAATTGAAATGAGTTAAAATCAAATATTTTTCTAACTAAGTTTTCAATTACACTTTTTCACAAGTAAAATTTTTATAAAAATTATCTTTCACTGTGTGAATTGATTCGTACCGAAAATCTTATGAAATGTACCTGAATTGATTAGGTAATCGATTCATGAATATATGTTTTGAACAATTTTTTTATCAAAGGTTAAGAATTTTCCTGAATCGATTAAGTAATCAATTCATGACTTCTCTACATAATAGTATGAATTGATTCATGCATCGATTCCATCATAAAGTTCTTGATGATACTTATAGATGAATTGATTCACAAATTGATTCATTATTTGATAATCGCTCTAAATCGATTCATGAATTGATTCATAGTTCAAAAGTTAGTTATTTTTCAAATGTCAATTACCACACTATAAACACCTCTTGACCTCATTTCAAACATAATAATTTTCATATTAGCAAGATCAGCAAGTGTGAAAAATAAAGAAAAAAACAAAGCTATAAATGATCTATCTCTACCTCATCAAATATCATTTGATCAAAGTTTCTTGGATCAAATTGGTGAAGAACACACATTAGATAATTAAGATTTTCATTTCAATTGGGTATTGTATTTCCATCTTTGAATCATGTTCAGTTTTTAGATTTCTAGGTTGATAGAAATCTAAGATATAAAGGGAGACGTTGATTTTCCCTTTGTATATTCTTTAATTGTGAGGATGATTATAACTAGTTGAAGGTTTAATGTGTTTTGTATCTAATTAGGTTAGTAAGAGCCCAATTAAATCTTATGTATAAACTAGCTGGTAAGAGCCTGGTTAAATCTTCGGTTTTGTTAATAAAAGAATGACCATCCAGATGAAGATTTAGTCTAGTGGATGCAAATTTTAATTGTGGTTTGAATTGAAGTTAAACCACTCTAAAAATCTAGTGTTCTTTGTATTCCTACGTTTTTATTTTTACTGTAATTACATTTTGGTTAGATTGATTAATTGTTTCTACAATCCTACATCATATCTAAATTAGTGACTACAATTAAATCTTTGTTATCTAATAAATACACACTGATAATTTTGTTCAAAGATTTCCACTATTGTAAAACTAACCAAAATCAAGATCTAAAGATCAATATTTTTGAGACCAACAATGTTATGTCACATTCTTCTAGAAGAATATACTGATTTCATACACTGTTTAATATGTTGATATCTCAATAGGCATATGGGAACATTGATGAACACAATTTATACATAATTTATATCCCTTTGTACTTAGCCTTTTGTCATGTCTATGTGCTTTATTGGATGCTTAAAATTGGTTTTGTGGTTTGCTCACTTTTTGTGCTTAATTGAATTTTTTCAATAAATTTACACTATTTCATATTGTTATAGGTTTTTAGCCATATCTTAAGCTCTAGACCTTGGTCTGGGGTGATTCTTATATCATTGAAAGCTAAGAGAAAATATAAAAATTTCATGGTGAGCTCAAAGCTTAGTTTAGATGTTTTGGAGGCCAATTAAAGCCTAGAAGTAGAAATAAAGTGCAGTGCTATGACCCAAAAGCAGTTTTGGTATTTTTATCATTAGTGGAGCTCTACCCATCATTTTGGTGCTGACCCAAGCCATAGGATAGCTAAGATCCATCCTAACAACTTTCATGTGGGGCTTGAGGGCAAACTATACTGTTTTGAATTAATTACATGGTTGTGAACTTAGTGCTAAACTCTGTTATGAGTTAGACTACTTTTAAAAGTTGTCTCGATTTTCAGCTTATAACTTAAACCTGGAATCGATTTTATTTTATAAGGTTAAGGTCATTGGGCTCCTAGTTGAGTAAGTCACATTTCATATCAAGGGAGCCACGTCCAATGAACACATTTCATATCAAGGGAGCCACGTCCAATGAAGCCTTTTTCCAACCCTAATCAGCTGCCCCGACCAAGAGGCAGTGTAGTGAGCCTATAAGTAGCTAGTTGAGTCCCATTTGTAATAACCTTTACATTTACTTTCTGTATTGTATCTAATTTGGAGACAAAGAGGAGCATTGCTAGGGCAAGACTCTAATCCTAATTTGGTTTTCTCCTTTTCTTTTATTTCTCTTTTTATTTTTATATTAATGTGTAACTAAATCATCATCTCAGTTTAAAGGAACTTCTACACCAATTCTTTCTTGATTGTGAGACTTGTTCTTAATTACAATTTGATTCTCTAATTTTACTACTTATCATTTCCTTGGATGATTATTTAATAAGGTCCATTAATTAATTATTCAATGTGATTTAATGCTAGTTAGATTTTCCATTGGCAAGTTCATTGTTAGTGTCTTATTGGCTATCGGGTAGCAATAGAGTGTAGATTTGCTGATAGGGTAAATCAATTCTTCTAGAGAATTTAAGGTGATTAGTTACTTTGCTACTGGGGTGATCTAATTAATTAGACTTAGTATTTTCAAAACCTAAAGCTGTTGATAAATTGGTTATAGTGTTGGGCTTCAATTGATTTAGCAATAAGAGATAATTAGGTGTTGGGCTTTGTTGCATAATTTAGGAGGAAATTAACAAGGATTAATGAGGTGCTGGGCTTGATTAATTTCTTAGCCAAGCAATCAAAGTGGGAACGAAGTATTAGTATCTAGGATCAGTCAATGAGTTGGTTGCAAGAGCTCCTTGGATTGAGCTTTGCTATATTTGAATTCCTTTCAATTGTGATTTTGTTTTGTTATGCACTTGAACTGCTTACTATACTTCTTATTTCTAATTAGATAACAAACTCCCTCTATTTCATACTATAATGCACAAAAAGTACATCACCAATCTATGTGGAAATGACTTGGACTCACCCTAGCTACTCGCTTAAGTAGTTCAGTACAATTTTTGGCTAGTTTCAATAGTCGTTAAACATACTATGGAACATATGACTGAATTTATCTACTATAAGAAACCATATCGAATGTTACTATGTGTCAATAGACTTCTAATGTGAAATGTGGTGTAAGTGATCCTTAGACGTGAGATCAACACAATATCTTATGTATGGAGTCGTGTACTTTGATTTTATTCCAAATTTGCACTCTTAAAGAGTTGATACAAATAATTTTGCATACACCATGAAGTACATAAAGGAAGTGATCAATCAAGAAAGTATTCATCTTCCTTGGTAACAAGGAAAGATATTTAAAATAATTTTGACATTTGTGCTATAATCAAAATCATAGGCCTATGTATTGATGATACATAAAAGGAGTTATGTATAATCAATTATCAACACATAAAAGAAGATTTATGTATAAATGATTATGAGATAGTACATAGTCAAACATAACTTGTCATTGTACATTCAAATTATGGTTGGTACATGAACCTTAGCGTAAAGGATTGAATGACAAACTAATACATTATCATGAAAGGTTTTAATTTTCACAATTATATTCTTAACATTTGAGTGGTCATGATGTATTACTAGAAACAAATCTTGATCTTTGAATTTGTTTTAACAATTTAAGGAAATTGTATTTGAATGAAAAAGTGTTTTAATTCAATTAAGCTTATATAAGCTTGTAAACATTGCTAACATGCATGATCTAATAGGTCACACATAATAGAATCTCTTTTATCCAAAGTCAATGCAAAAAGTTAGAATGCAAAATATTGTAAATTCAAGAGTTGAATTGAATGAACATTTTGGAAATTTGAAATGATTAATTAAGTGTTCTAATATGATTAGAAGTGCTAATTAATCAATGATTTAATAACTCTAATAGAGATTACAATTATGAAATAACAGTAAATTTCCATTATTAATATTTGAATATTGTGGAACATTCATATTAACCCTAGAGAAGATCATAAGTATAGAAATGCTTCCTCACTTAGAAAGTTGTTTTAATTAATTATAAAAAAATAGAGAATGATTACATAAGAAAGTTTATGAGTTTAGACTCATAAAAAAGTGTTTAGACTTATTAGACATAAAATAGGGAGCATGAGGTTAAGGAGTATGGACTCCTTGGGCCAAATGCTATGCACGGTGAGTAGGCAACACCAACAAAAGGAAACTCTAGCTTGTGTTCCACTCGTGCTTATTCCCCAGTCTTTTGCTCTAATGTCTTCTATTTAAAGGAATGAGATGCTCACACCAATGTATGTGAATGACACACCCAATACAACCTTAACACATGTGTTGTGTAACCAAGTCTCTCTATATGTGATCTCACTTCTTATCTCCTCTTTGCATTCAAACACCAACCCTACCCTATTGAATTCATGATTCCTTGGTGAGTTAGCACCTCTTAAGCTAAGTGGTTAGTTTTCCTACTCTACATGTTATATAAACTTGGTGGAGGTTTTGAATCAAATTGGCTCATGTGGATCATTGTTGGTGTTGGAGATTAAATCTGAACAAGTTGACCAAAGATAATCCGAAAGACCTGATCGTGTACTTGCTTGGAGATCAAATTTAGATTTGGAGGCTGAGAATTCTAAGAACAACTCTCGACAAGGTATAATTTAAATTGTTACTTTGACTTATTCATTACTTATGAATTAATTTATAAACAACATGATTCCAGTTTGGGAAAAATTTTCAAATTTTACTATGCACATTTGATGCTTTTGATTGGTACACTTGATGCCTTTCATCTAATTTTCCTTAGAACAATGTGATTTAATTGCCCCAAATTAAAACATTGAATGATGAAATTAAGAAAATTGACCTTTAAGGGATGAAATTAAGAAATTCAATTTCCTTGAAGGTTAAAAACATAAATTACGTAAGTTTAAATTATACATCATCAATTAGTATCAAATCAACTCACAGAGACTACTTATCATATTCGTCCATCATAATTAAAAAGTATTATTTGGGGTAGTCTAGAATTGAACTACCTGCCTAACTGCCTAGGGGATTCATCAAAGCAACTACCACCTTTTACAAATATAAGGTCCTCTTTCCCACTCTTATAGAAAGATTTTATCTGATTGACATTAGTATTATTAACTTGACTGTTGGAGTATTGTCCGGAACTTCAACTCCAGTCACACTTTCCTATTTTGTAGGTACTAAAGAATTAGATTTCCCTGTTGGCACCATTTGTGGGGAAGGAAGCAATTATCCCCAATTTCTCTATCATAATATCATAACAATGGCCATGAAGATCACTCTATTCTCTTAGTTACATAGGGAAGGATAAGGATTTAAATTACAAACTGCAACATGTGTTGTGGCTGCAATATTGTGGATGTGGTAGATGCCATACCGCATTAGACAAAAATTATGTTTTTTTTTTTTTAAATCACAGATGCCATGGTGAACCGCAGTCGCAACATCACAACGTTGGACACTGTTGCAATTACAACAACCAGGGTACATATAATTAAAGGACTTTTTGACAAAACAAAAGCTGAAAACATTGATATTTACTTGCAAAGAGATTTTATTTAATTTGATATTATATTAGATTAAATTAAAAGAATTAATATTGAATAATATAAATTAATAATGTCTATTACAAAAAATGGAATACACTCAAGAACAGCAACAACTTCCTCCTTGTGGCGTAGTTGAGGGCATGTCAATTCTCTATTTTCACTAGCTTATCGGATTCCAATGGAAATTTAAACTCATAATGTCCACTTTGGCTTCAAGACTAGAAGGGAATCCATTCTAATTAAAAGAAAATGTTCAAAAATCTGTGAGTTTATTTCAGCATTGCTCACAATAGCTAAAACACCTTCAAAAGGTGTGATTGTTTGAATCCAAAACTCAATCATATCATGTGCGAAACTCACTGCAACTACAAAAGCACTTGATTTTGATTTTCTCTTTCTGGTTATCAAATATAGACTGAGTCATCCGCTAGATTAGATAAGTTTGAATGACACATGAGGTGTTCAATGAAATGCCCAATTAAAGTATAAATTTCCTGATATAATTAGAAATAATATTATAGGTATTTATAAATCGACTAGAAGACTTCAAATGTAAAGCAATAATATGTGTCTCATTAGATTTTGTCGTGATTATTGAGAATCCACTCGGTGGCAGTCATTTTACCAATGGATTCATCATTGCATGTGGAATTTTTTAATACCATTGTCAAGAGGCTTAAATATAATTTTCGTCTCCCTAAAATTAAAATTTTGTAATTTGGGTCCTCTTAATTTACAAATCTTGATTTTGATCCCTATAATGTTAAAATGTTTAATTTGGTCTTCTGTTTATATTCCATTCATTTAAAAAAAAAAACTAATTTGCATTTAATTCAGGGAAAAATATAAATTATTTAACAACCAAAATTAAAATGAAAAAAAAAATCATTCAAAACGTGAGGAATTAGAGCAAAAACAGAATGAAAAACACAAAACATATCAGGGGAACGAAATAACAAAAATTGTCTGATTCAATTAAAACAGCACAAAATTTTTTGAATTCAATTGTTTCCTTAATTTACATCTGATTAAAGAAAAATAAGAATAAATAATTTACAAATATAAACACAAAAGATTTACAATTAAAAGACTCAGCAATATTCTCACTAAATTCAATGAAATTTACCTTAATGGTTTCATCCATAAGCATAAACCAACCAAGCATTGTTTGAATTCTTAGTTAATTTTGCAAACCTCTCGCAACTCCTACCTTCCTTGAATCACTGCCACGTTCCATTTAAAATCCTTTTATAGGAATCAAAACTTATAGTCATAGAAATTATTTATGCAAATTCTTCTTAGATTTTCTCCTCAAATGTATCAAGAAAACTCACCAAAACATGAACAATAACTCCTATTTCAAGAATCATCTTTACATACTTCTCGTCTTCAACCACAACCTCAGGAACATCAAAGATTATCTTTTCATTTTTAAATCTCCAATCTTCATTCTCATCAACGAAACCCTCAATGGAGGCAATGTGAGGTAGTGGTGATTGGTTGGGGATTTGGTGACTGGGTTGGGCAACAGAAGGTGGGGCTATGACAGATAGAAGAGACAGAAGGTGAATTAGAGGGAAAAAGAGTCTAGAGAGTGCGAGGAAGAAAGAAGAAAAAAAAAGGGAAATTGGGACTAGTTTGTGTGGTAAAGTGGCCTTTGATTTGGCAATCATGTAGGCAAAAATAATACCACATAAGCAATCTCTGCTACAAACTAATGAAATGCAAGCAGTTGGACTAAAATTAAACAATTTTTACATTATGGGACCAAAATCGAGATTTTGAAGTTATGGGAACGAAATTACCCAATATCTGTTTTTTCTTTTTTTTTGTGGGGGGGGGGGGGGGGGCTAGAAACAGGTTCTGTGAGGTGAATAAATGTGGGAAAACACGTTCTAGCTGGTTTTCTGCTTCTGGTTCAGGTTCTGGATTGGTTTTGTGCTTCTTGTTCAGTTTCTGGCTTCCCCCTTTTTTTTGAATAGTCTGGGTTTAAGTTGGTGTTTGGATGGAATCAATTTGATGGAGGGTAGAATGAATGATTCTAGATAATTTTAGGACTGATTTGTGTTGACTAAGAGTCAAAGAATTGGGTAATTATTTGGGATTCAAGAGGAAGAGTAGAAAGGAACAAGAGCAGAATAGAGAGATGAGGTTGTTTTGGGTAAGTTAGAAAGCAGAAGAATTGGAATCCTAAAAGGAGAGGCCCTCAATGTGAGGGCTTTGATACCAACTTGAAGCTAGAGATTTTGTGAATGGCTTGAGAGAAACCTCAGCCAAAAAACTTTTATTTATACTAAAAGATATAGTTAACAAATAAAACTCTAATACCTAGTCTAATAAGGAATAGATATAGATAATTACT
>JANHAO010012015.1:0-16643 GCA_026873985.1 Saraca asoca | reverse complement strand
ATGGCAACAATAAAAACATACGTGTAGAAGACTAAGATTCATGTAACCCTCCTTATTTAAAAACAATTTAATCATCCTCATCCCTGTAATCGAATGAGTAGACTTTAAGTCCTCACATCCATTTCATTAAATCTTTCCCCTTATGAATTGCGCATGTTATTTAAAGAAGGGGCTTTCTATTTGGCCCTACACATTTATCCATTTATGCATACAAGATTAAATGTGAATTACAAATAATAAATCAAGTTTTAAATACAATCAAATTTATTTATTTAAAATACATATAAATATTATATATATGTAATAGTTATATGTGAATTTTATGAATAATCAATCAATATCTATTCAATTTTACATCTTTATTTTTGTAGTTATACATTTTGAGTTTTTTAGGGAGGTTAATGTAGATTTTTTAAAGGGTAAAATATATTATACTCACTTGAACTATGTTTCAATATCAACTTACACTACTCACTTTAGAAAAAAAAAACACTTAATCCCTTTAAAATTTTAACTTAAGAATATCAGCCTAAATGTTAGCCATAACAAAATCCCTATAAGTTTGATATACCCTGCACTTTAATTTTCAACTTTTTTTTATCCATGAAGTTATTAACTCTTGCAGCACTCATACGTTTGCAACAATGGCAAAAGTAATCACTCTTTTGATGGAATTACAATGACAAATTTAGGAAAATTTTGGTAAAACTCTTCCTTTTACAGAAAAATGCAATTCTTTGACAAATTAAATGAAACAATGATATGAAGAGATATAATTTCATAACTTGTTCTAAATTAGTTAATATTGTTTTGATAATTTAAATTAGTTGATCATCTTCTAAATTTTTCATTGTTCTGATTTTATAAAAAAAATCTTTTGGTTTTATCTTTTATTTTATATAGAGTTAATACAATAATTCAATTGCATGATTGAAATAGGCAAAAAAAAAAAACAACACCTATAGCTTAGATATTTGTTAAATAAATGAAGTCATTCTCACGACATGCTTACTCGTTAATGATAGCTCATTAACCTTAAGTTAAGTAGGCCTAAATAACAAGTAAGAAGTTTTATTTCTAGAGCTGATTAAATAGAGAAAATAAGAAAATAAACAGATTCTAAAGGGAAGTTGGTGGAATGGAAAATGACGAAACTTCAATCAATGTACCTAAAAATTTTAGTTTTATCTCGCAACTTGAGCACAAGAGGAAGACCATTGGAAAACATAAAATCCATTTCAAATTAACATTTGGTTGACAATTTGATTTAAGTTACCACTTAAGACTTTATATGAGTTAAATACTAAGTTTTAAAATTGAGGTGGTTAAGTTGATACTGAAGTTTAGTTTAAGGGGATATAGTATTTTACTCTTTAAAATGAATTTGTATTCTCTCCTTTTCCTTTGGTTTATTGTTTTGTTATGTTGAAGAGAGATAGACACAAATTTTTTCATGGGACTCAATGCACCTAAAAATATGATTCAGAATCCCACCACATATAAAAATTATATGTCTACTTATTTCTATTATGACAAGAACATGATGAAAGAGACAAAGAGATAATTCAAATTCTTTTTAAAGGTAGAACAGGTCCAAGTAGTTAAACTAAGCTGAGGAAAGGTCACTGTATTCAACTATTTTTTATAAAACTTTGCAGGTACTTTCATGTATGTTATCATTTTTTATAGGGATATTATCATTTTACCCCATGAGGTTTGGGATATTGTCAAATTCCCCCTTGATGTTTCTTACAACATCAAAATACCTCCTGGAGGAGGTAAAATGATACAGGTTAAGGGGGTATTTTGATACAGGTTAGGGGGTATTTTGATGTTTTAAGAAACATTAAGGGGGAATTTGACAATATCCCAAATCTCAGGGGATAAAATGATAATATCCTTTTTTTATATTACAAATTCAGAGGTTAAGTGTACTCTGACTACTTTACATAAGCCAGAGTCTAGATTTTTTATGATAATAGTGGAAAAGTTGACAAATAAGTTGAGTTAAAATAA
The DNA here is from genome assembly GCA_026873985.1 of Saraca asoca. Classification (NCBI taxonomy): domain Eukaryota; kingdom Viridiplantae; phylum Streptophyta; class Magnoliopsida; order Fabales; family Fabaceae; genus Saraca; species Saraca asoca. Next base: position 14,627 of record JANHAO010012015.1, on the reverse strand, counting down.
TAAAATATTACATCAATTAACATTAGAATAAAAAAATATGTTAAAATATACATAACCCCTTTACTCTTTTTTCTATGTGCGAAAAACTCTTGTGATTTGAAAAAGAATAATTTAATGTTTGAACTCTATATTTAGTGCAATTTACCCTTTAGTTACTATTCTATCTAAATTCCTAAGAGAAAATATATGAACTTTTTATTTTTATCTTATTGGAAGATGTTGGAGATCCTTCTATGAATAAAGATCAAAACAAAGCACTAAGAGAGATTAAAGCACTTGGAATCATTGACATTGGTTTGGAGGAGAGAAAAGGAGAAGAGCATTTTCTACATTGACATTGGTTTTATTCCATCTCAGTTATTAAAAATTCTTTATTTTTTTCACTAATAATATTAGAGAGAGAAGGAAGGAGAGGAATATTTCTTTCAAGGAGACAAAAGCACAAACATTTTTCATCAAGGATTTGGATAGAATAGTTGGGGAGGGGTATTATGGCACTAAATATAAAGTTAAAGTACTAAATTACTCATTTTTAAACTACAAGCTGCACATAAGATAAAGTACAAAGGGTTATGTATATTTTACCCTTTGCATGAAATAAAGAAAATTCTCGTGAATACAGTTTTGCAAATTTTACTGTACCTTAACAGATCCTAAGAGATAAGTCATGGCTAATTATATTCTTAATAAATCTTAATTTACATTCATTTTCTTATGTGAAAAATATCACACCCTTTAATATAGATTATGAAATTTATAGTGAAATTCTTTTTTTTAGGCAAATGTAAAAGTGGAAGTGAAAGATATGACCTTTAATACTGAGTATAAAGTTCATAGTGAAATTCAATTTTTCATAAACAAATGTTAAAGTCGAAGAGATAGATATGTTGTGAAAATAGTAAAATTGTTATTGCATTGATGGAACAATAAAAAGTTAAAAAAAAAAAAATCAAATGGTGTGGGAGAGTGAGTCTCACACCACTTCACAGTCAACCCAATTGGAATTGGAAAATCACTTCTTCAATACCATCCCTCCCACCCTTGAAGAAATGGATCTATTTTACCGTGTAAATTTATAAAAGATAGATACAAAAAATTTATGTATTTAACTAGTATATTTTAATTAAAAAAATAGTGGATCCTAAAATAAAAAAAATTATGTTTTTCTCTTCTCAAAATTTTAAAAAAAAATTAACAAAATAAGAAATTAAAGTATCTACATCCCCATCTTTTTTGGTGCTATGCTTGATAGCATCTAATTGACCATCATTTTACCTAGTTCACTAATCATTTTTCTGCCTTAGTTCGCTACTACATGTGGTTTGATATGAAAACAACTTCCTAGTTACCATATTCAAAACCGGAGAAATTCTTGCTTAAACCAAGGACATGAAGATGGAAATATATACAACAATAAATGTAAATTTTATGTGTGTCAGTGATTTTTACAAGTATTATAATTATCTTTCTCCTAAAATGTATAATAAATTAAATCTACATAATAATTCTCCAATCAAATTTTCATAGATGTTTTTTCTCATTCCATTGTTTTAAACAAATTCTTTTAATTAACTTTTTCAAAAGATATATCTACTGATTGTAATTAACCTATTTGAAAGTTGTCTTATCGAAAAATCATCCCATTTAAAATTATTAGTATATTTTTTGTCCATTGGCTATAGCAAAATAACAAATAAATAATTCAAATTAACATATAAAACATAGAATAATAATAATAATGTAATAATAATAATAATAATAATAATAATAATAATAATTCAATTTAATTAAAATACTTATGAATAAAACATCTTAAGAAATTAAGAAAAAATATAGATTATTTACTTGTAATATGTTCTGAGTTTTCTCTTCTTACTTATACACTATTATTTAAAGTGCCAAAACTGACCTATTTATGATTTTTTTCATTAATATTTTATCCATATGAAATAATTCTTTATAAGAAAAAGCAAAATTTGCACACTTTTTCACGTAATTTTTCTCTTTCCCCGTTAAAGCTACAAAATTAAATTAAGCAGCAAGATGATCAGAGCTATGCTTCATTATAGACAAACTATTTGATTGTGAAGTGATGATTCATGGCAATACTAAAATCTTAAAATATGTTACTAAATTGGTACATTTAGCCTTAACTCATGTGATTTTGTAATTTCAATGGAGAAAAGTAAAAAAAAAAAAAAATACATGACAAAAGCATGTGAATCCTATTAGTTTTTGGATGAAAAAATAAATGAGGTGAGCAAAATGCTAATAGAGTAAATCACAAACAAATCAATTTTTACACTTTAAATCATGGATAAGTAAAATAAACACGAGTCGTGCATTAGATAAACTATATTTTTCTAGTAATAGCATCGCCACAACCATTTTAAATGTTATCCCATTGTTTCAAATCAAAACTAGCATCCTTTTTCTTCCCAACATACTAGAAAGGATAAGAGAATGAGTAGATAGTGATTATACCTTTCAGCTGCTGGTTGAAGCGAAAATTTCAGTTGAAAAAGCTTAGTTCAAAGTGGTATCTAGACTTTGTTGTAATCAGCTAAGAAATGTTCAGCTCTATCTGTTCAAGAATTAAAGAATATTGCAAGATTATTTAAAAAAATAGAGAAAACAAATTATTTTCTTAATTTTTCTATATTTGAAGTCAATAAGAAAATTAATCAATAAAAAGTAGATTTTGGTCAACATAAGATGATAGTACAACTGGAAGAAAGTGATTTCCCCTTTTTATTAAAGAAATCACTTTCTGAAATTATCTCATATTATTTAGTCTCATAATATCTTTCCTTACTTTCTTTTATTTTCTCTCTCTACCCTCTCTTTCATGTCCTTTTATTAAAGAAATCATTTTTCCAAATTGCTTTAAACTACATAGTTTCACAATCTCTTTCCTTTCTTTCTTTGCCCTCTCTCTCATGTCTTTCTCTCTCGACCCCTCCTTACTTTTCTTCTTTCTCTCACTATCCCTTCTCTCTTATCTTTTTCTCCTTATCATACTCTCTCTTCTCTTGCCACCTATTTCTTTTTCCCTCTTTTCCTCCATCCCTCTCTCATCTTTCTCTTCTTTGTCTCTTTATTCTTTCTCTATATCATTCCCTTCCTCCCCTACATTCTCTCTCCTATCTCTTTCCTTCCTTCTCACCTTCCAGTCCTATAAATGTTAATATTCAATAATTATATTAAAAATTGTCTTGAAAAAGTATTTGGACAATTAAGAAAGTTGACAAATGTGGTTAACAATTTTAACTAAAATTAGTTGAATATGAATTAACTTTATAAAAAAATAACAAAGATGAAAAAAGAAGGATTTGAATATTCTTCATATGATTTTTATAATGTAAGATATAATTAACTTTTGATTTTTACTAGCGGAGATTTGGTGATTGCTATCATGAAAACATTCTAATAATAAAACAATTATTATGTGGCTTGACTTTAAAGATAAAATTTGCATGTATAATGATATTTTTCAATAAAAAAAATAGTTTGTCTTTATGCAACAAATAAGAGAAAATATTTTCTTAGAGTGTTGAAATTAACTCACCTATGATTTGCTCTATTAACATTTCACATGAAGTAATTATCCATCGAACAACACCAAATTTGTATGCTCTAGTCACATGATCTATGTCTACTTCCATTAAAGCCACAAAATTAAATTAAGAAGTAAGATCAGGATAAGGGGTCTTCAGGCCTAACTATTTGGCCATAAAGTTGCATTTTGGGTCAACACTAAAATTTAAAGATATGATACTAAACCTATCCTTCACAAAATCTCAACTATCCACCATCTACAAAGTATTAGTTATTTGTCCCTATTCATCCAAAACAAATTTAGATAGCATCCTTTTCTTCACATCAAACTAGAAAGATTAAGAGAATGAATAGATAGTAGTTATACGTTTCAGCTGCTAGTTGAAGTGAAAATTTTAGTTGAAAAGCTCAATTCTAAGTGGCATCTAAACTTTCTTGTAATCTGCTAGAAAATACTCAGCTCTTTTGTTGAAGAACCAAAGAATACTGTAAGATTATTTTTAATATGAAAAATTCAGAGAAAATATTAAGTGTATGCAATGGCGAGGAAACTATATTTTTCTTTACTTATTCTATAGATTGAATTCCAAGCAAAGCTCTAAATGAGAAACACATCAACTTGCTTAGAGTGTTGATGATAACTCATTAACCTTAAGTGAAGAAAGCTTGAACAACAAAAAAAAGGTTTGTTTTTGGAGTTGATTAAATAAAGAAAATAAGAACTAATAGAGGTTAAAGCACTTGGAATCATTAACATTGGTTTGGAGGAGAGAAAAGGAGAGGGTAAGTCTCACACAACTTTTTAGTCAACTCGGTTGGAATTAGAAAATTGCTTCTTCAAAACCATCCGTCCCACCCTTGAAGCAATGGATCCCTTCACTATTTAATTTATTAAAGAGATAGATACCAAAACTTTGTGTATCGAAGTGGTAGGTTTTTATTTAAATAAATAAAAAAAATTGTATTTTTCTCTTCTCAAAATTAAATAAAATATTTGAAAAAAAAAATAAAAAGGTTAAAGTATCTACATCCCTAGCCTTTCTGGTGCTATGCTATTATCCAATTGACCTTCATTTTACTTTGTTCACTAATCATTTTATTCACTACTACATGTGGTTTGATATGAAAACACCTTCCTAGTTACCATATTAAAAAGCGGAGAAATCCTTGCTTAAACCGAGGACATGAAGAAGGAAATATATATACTACAATAAATCTAAATTTTATGTGTTAATGAATCATACAAATATTATATCTATCTTTCTTCTAAAGTTTACAGTAAAGCAAATCCATGTAAAAAATTTTCCAACCAATTTTTCCTAGATTTTTTTTTTCATTATGTTGTTTTAAACAATCTTTTAATTAACTTTTTCACAAGATTTATCTACTAATTGTAATAAGCCCTTTTAAGAGTTTTTTTTTATTTTTTTTATAGAGGAATCAGCCTATTTAAAATTATTAATATGTTTTCTATCCACTGGTTACAGCAAAATAACAAATAAGTAATTTAAATTGATATATAAAACTCAAACTTATTATAATAATAGTAATGAGATAATTCAATTTAATGAAAATATTTATTAATAAAATATCGTATACAATTAAGAAAAAATATAGATTATTTACTTGTGATATGTGTTGAGTTTCCACTGCTTACTTATGCATTATTATTTAAAATATCAAATTTGATCTACTTATGATTATTCTATTAGCACTTTATTCATCTGAAATAATTTTCATAAAAAAAGCAAATTTTACACAATTTTTCATATGATCTTTCATTTTCCCGCTTAAAGTTGCAAAATTAAATTAAGCAATATGGTCATATACAAACTATTTGATTGTGAAGTGATGATCCAGGCCAATATTGAAATCTTAAAATATGTTATCAAATTGGTACACTCAATCTCAATTCCTGTGATTTTGTAATTTCAATAGAGAAAAGAAGAAAATCACATGACAAAAGCTTGTGAATTCCATTTGCATAAAAAAAATAGATGAGGTAAGCCAAAAGTTAATGGAGTAAATCACAAACAACTTAATTTTCACATTTTAAATCATGGGTAGGTAAAATAAACTCAAGTCATGCCATAGAAAAATTGTATTTTTCTAGTAATACCATCGTCACAATCTTTTTAAATGCTATCAATTAGAAATAGAACTTGTCCCCATTATTTCAAATCAGAATTACCATTCTTTTCTTTCTAACATACTAGAGAGGATAAGAGAATGAATAGACAGTGATAATACCTTTTAGCCGTTGGTTGAAGTGAAAACTTCAATTGAAAAGGCTCAGTTTTAAGTAGTATTTAGAGTTTTTTGTAATCTGTTAAGAAATGCTTAGCTCTGTTGGAGAACCAAAAAAATACTGTAAGGGATTTTTTTTTTAAAAAAAAAAAATCAGAGAAAAGATTGGGTATTTGCAATGGGGAGAAAAGTATATCCTTCCTTACGTGAGTCTATAGATCGAATTCCAAATGAAGCTCTAAGTGAGAAACAAAATGAAGAGAGTATGAACTCAAGCCTCAAGAGGAAGCCAGTGATTGTATCACACCTTTGAACTTCCGTTTTGCACTAATCATTCAACTGACTTTCAACCTTCAAATCAAATCCAAACAATATGAGACCTTGCATCAATCATTTAATGCTTTTCCTAGTGAAGCATTTTTGGGGTTCAAAAGTGGCAGGCCCGTCTCTTGTTCTCACGCGCATTTCCACAAGCAATTCCAAAGCAAGTTTTAAAATTTTGTAGATGTATATATGTGATTGATACTTAAAAGAAAAAAAAAATTGACCCTATGTGATAAGAAATTAGTCCAAAATAACTCGAGCTTAGTATTGATATATGTTAGGGGATGTTGATATACCTTACCCTATGATTAATAATATATTAGTATATAATACTAAAATAATGTTAAATAATTTTAACGTTAAATTAATGAGTTTATATACTTAATAATTTCAGTAGATAACGTTACACAAATTCATTACAATAAATAGTTAATTTAATTTAATAAACTTATAAAAAGCTAAATTAAAAGAAATTTTAATAAACAAAATTAGGTGAAAAAATTAAGATTACAAAGTTTGAAAATTAACAAAATAATAATAACTACATAAAGTAAGCATTATAAATAAATAAATAAATACTACATCAAGTAAAATAAAAATTAGAAAAATAATTTTAAAAAAATGTACATTGGAATGGTTTAATCAATGTCACTCCACTCCCCACACTATGTGCATTATAAACTAATTAGCCAAATATTTATATCCATCGTTATAATCAAAATTTTCTAGATTAGGTTCCATAATTTTTAACCTTATGCATATAATTTTTCACATAAAAATTGACATCTATTAAAGGTATATTTGTTTCAATAGAAAATAAAATTTTATGGAAAGCATTTGTCTAATGAAATAATTTATAAAAAATGAATTAATTTTTTTTATATGATAGGAGCTAATAAATCTTTACTTTTAAAAATCAAATGTTAAACTTATTTTGTATCAAAAGTAACATTTAAAAAATAATATTTTTATTTTTATTTATCTTTATCATTTTTTCTTAAAAATAATTAATATTCAATTGACTTTGGTCAAATTTCTTAACCACAATTATTAATTTTTTTTAATTGTTTAAATAGTATATTAACATTATTTCTAATATTTTGAATATTGTAATGATAGAAAGAAAAAAGGAAATAAGGAAGATAGGAGAGAGACAGGGAATGTGTATGGAGGAGAGGAAGGAAAAGATAGGAAGCAATAAAGTGCAAAAAGGAGAGAGAGGATAGGAAGAAAAAGATGAAAGAGAGAGAGGAAAGGCAACTGGGAGAGAGAAAGTGCCGGAGAGAAAGATAGGATAGAGAAGAAAGAAAAGTAGAGATGGGATGTAAAAGGGTAGGGAGAAAAAGAAAGTAACCAGAGATATGATATAAAGTGATTTATGAAAGTAATTTTTTTTAATTAAAAATAATATTTTTGTTAAGTATATTAAAATAATGTTTTTGTTAAATATATTATTATTTTTTTATTAATCAGTTAATTTCAGATATAAAAAATTTAAAAAAATAATTTTCATCTAAAAATAGAACTTAATTTATTTCTCCCACAAAAGTACCTTAATTTATTACTTACAGTGATTAAAACAGGCAAACAAAAACCCAAACCGAAAAGCTTTATAAGAAACAGAACCTTTCAAGACAAGTATAGCATTATTTCGAATCATATGGACTCAACACGGGACAAACAAAAAGAAAAGTAGCATCAAGAGGAGTCACTCTGTAGCTATGCATGGAGGATATATACACACTGTTTTCATTAAAGATGGCAACTTGAAGCGAGCAATTCCAACAAACAAACAAAAAGAGAAGAAGCAGCACTCAGCAGTTTTAGTAACTACCAAATGAACAACATGAAACGAAATCAAAAAGCTTACCTATATGGATGGAGCAAATTCAAAACACTTCTGGTCACTTGAACAATATTGCTGGTAAACTAGACTGAATGCTAGAGGGAGACGCTGGGAACCTCCTCTAAAAATAAAATCTCACACTTTTTTGCCTTTTTTTTTTTTTGGATTTTTTGTGTATATATCAGAGCTTAGGCAACAGACACTAAACCACAGAAAAGACAGATTTGAACAAAAGAAGTTTTCTGAAAGGCTTACTCTCCTTCAATTTGATCCTTAGAATTCCAGATGAATTCTAGATCGAAAAAGAAATCTGCAAAGTTTGCAGAGACAGAGAATGAAGAGAGCATAAGCTTGAGAGTTTCACACACGGCTTTAACTAACCTTTGGATTCGAAATTTTAGGAAGAAACTTGGAAGCTGCCATGTGAAGACAATTTTTAAAAAAGAATACTACCTGAATATAAAAACCCAAAGGGACAAATGGCTCACGCGGTACTCAATGACAAAGAATAATAAAAATTTATGGACAACACTAATTATATGGCTTTGATAGAACAATTAAATTAAACAAATACTCAAACTTATAGAGAAATGGCCAATTCCACAAAACTTTACAGTCAATGTAGAAAGTTAGTTGCAGCTACCAAAATCTGTCCCTTTTGCTATCATAAATGGGTTCTTTGCGACTTTGTGCTAATTTGCCAACAGAAGTTGCAAAGAGTTACAAATTTGCAAATGCAATATTTTTATTAGAAATTGCAATTATGCAGTGCCAATATAACATATGTTTTACATTTATTGCATTTGAAAATAGAGTTGTGACATACTTAGCAATAGTATTGCCTAGCTACTTTACTGTTTCTCAAACTTAGTTTCAAATTAGACATTTGCATATTTGATGTCAAAATTTGTAAAATGTACTAATAATATGACAACAAATGATAACTCTCTCTTTTATTGAAAAATTTGGTTGCAGTAAACATTATAAAAAAGTTGGTAAAAGTTGTATTTGCACAAGCGAATAAAGTTGCAAGTTTTATGTAGGTACAAAATTTTGTGAATCACTTTTAATTTAATCTGAATTTCTACTCAAGTAAAAACTTTGCAAAATATTTCATCAAAGTTCTATTTTTTCTTACAATAAATGTAAGTTACATGTTTCATAGAAAAAATTACTTCAAAAAAATATAAAATATCACTTAAGTTAAATACTTTCAACTAAGTAATTTTCTTTTTTTTTTCTTTGCAACTTTCATTGCAACTAATTGCAAGATTTTCATCAATAATAAATTGCAATTTCGAACAAATTTTTTTTGGAAGTTGCAAAGCTTATACAAAGAGGTGTAAAAAGTTGTGGCTTTCTCAAAAGAGCTACAGACTTGAAATAATATTTAATGCTTATGAAAAGGACTTGGGTCCACGGGTCCGTAAAAAAAAAAAAAGAAGAAAAAGATTAGGAATCAGGGTCCATTAAAATGCAAATCTAAAACCAATCTATTCATCTGGGTCTCTAGATCGTGCAGGCTAGATCCAATAGTCTGTGGGCGGGTCTTTTTTTTTTTTTTTTTACATTCTTATCTTTTTAAATTTGGATATGTTGGAATATATAATTTTATACTTTCTTTATCTTTTTTGGAAAGTTCATAAAATGTGTAAAATATGTCATTGTATTAAAGATTATATTTTTTATTTTGTGAGATCTTCTTGAAATGTTTTTATGTTTTTTTTAATATTTATATGTTTTTTTTCAACATTGAGAATGTTATAAATATGTAATTTTAGAAATACGTATTGCTTTATGTTTAAATTTTTTTTAAATAGTTTAAATAATTTTAAAAAAGGCAAAGTCCGCGGATGGATCTATTGGATCCATAGACCACAGGTTTTAAGATCCAGATTATCATTTAAGGAGCCTGCACATGAATCGAACAAGTCTAGCTCTAATAATATTCATTGCAAGCTTTGTATGAATTCTTGTGAAAATAATGGTAATACTTGCAATTTTTATTATGTTTAATCTTCATAAAAAGTTGTAAGTTTATTTTATTATTGTAAGTTGAAACTTTTTAAAAAAAACGAGTTGATGCTTTTATACAAAATTTGCAACATTCAAAATAATGCGAAAATTGCAGGATTTGAAAAAAAAAAAGGTGAGACTTACTAAATCATTTATTTTTAGTAAGTCTAATTTATTATCTACTCACACTTTTAATCATCTTCACAGTCCAAACTTATTATGATTTTTTAAACTTTTTTATTTCATTCTTAATTTTCATATAATTAGAATCCAAACTCAAACAGATTTGACAATTTCAAATCTAACTTCTTTTTTTTTTTTTTGGAAAATGCATTTTATCATCTGAAGTATTTCAAATGATGGTCTATCTAAGTTTAAAACTTTATACTTTGTACTCTAAACTTTTAACTAAAATGAAAACATTATTGTCTTTATTAATTTCTAAAAGCAGTTTCAATACTTGATATTCTTTTATTTACTTAGAACGATTTTCATATGGTTTTCTATAAAAATACAAGAACCGAAAAGAAGTTATGGTTATCAAAAAATCATAACAAATATAAATTTTATACGCTCACAAAATACATGAATAATAATTATACAAATTTGTATACACAGGTGAGTATTTACAATGAAGAAATGAATATCTTTGAATTTCAACAATTGTGGTGAATTAGTTGATGTACATTGTTTGTCCCAAAGTTTTGTAAAAGACAATTTAAGTATTTTGATGATAGAAATTATATTTAAAGCAAATAATTTTATGTTATATCCTTTATTGAATAATTGTAAGTATAAGGTTTATTAAATGAATTTAAAAGTATTTTAATAAAAAATATTTGACAAATTATAGTTCCTGTTGACGGTGAAATTTGATAAGCCCAAATCCCAACCAACCTAAATAGTTCTTGAACCCTTAAACTGCAATCCGATTGTATAAGTAATAGATGAATGCAGAAATCTGAAGAAGAGGAAGAACAATGAAGGTAGAGAGGATTTTTTAATGTGGTTCGGCTAAAATCCTTTGTCTGAATTCCTATGTCCATAATAATGTTATTGCTTTGCATAAAAATTGATGGAGTTACAATATCTATTTTTTAGCCCCTTATTGTGTATGTTCTTCCCTCTTTTATAGAGGTTGGGAGGTTACAAATGTAATTTTACAAATTGTAAATTTGTTACATTAAGTAATAAATGTATTTGACAATTTAAACTTTTACAAATCGGCTTTTGCAGATTGTTTTCTGTGGCTGGGCCCTTATAAGCTACTTTTTTACAGCCTGGCTTTGTAAATTGGGCCTGTGAGTAGATGCTTACCTTGTGTTCAATCTCAATGGGTTTTTAACTAGGCAAGATATTGCATCCTACGTGCTAGAGCTCCTATCCTAGGTTTGTTACTGACCTTCAATATCGAGCTCATGTTCAACGATCTCAAGCTCGCATAGGGTGACGTATTGGCCATGCAAGTTGGGGCTCATCTCTAAGCGAGTCGGGGCTACTACATTGGACTTATTCTACGTCATTTGCTCTTGGCTTGCAACTGGTGATCCAAGGCTTATGCTCAGCGACCTCGGCCTTCAAGCAAGTTGGGCTTTCTCCATCTGGACTTGCTTGTTGGACTTGTGGTAGCCCTTTTGCGAAGACTAGAAAATACCTATAATATTAGCCCCTAACTCTCAGTGTGCTTTGCGGACTAGGAGCTGTAATCTGCTGGCAAAAGCTTGGTTTACTAAATTATATCTTAGACTTCTACAATTCTTTACATCTCGAGTGTTCATGTGCTCATCTTCTTCAACAAGACGAGGCTTCTAATGAGTTGAATACTTAATAGGCCACAGATGTGGGTTCCTACAAACCATGACTCAAAAAACATTAGATAAGATGAGCACTCGATCAATCGACCTCGGTGAGCATGTGCCAAGTTAGACAGCTAACAAATCGCATGAAAGTTGCACCTTAGCAGGCTCGACCTAGGCGTTGAGGTAGGTCACAAGAGAACTGCACCTAAGTATTAGATCACATGTGAGCTGTGAATAATAGGTCGCATGTGAGCTGTGAACAATAGGTCATATGTGAGCTGTGCCGGACTAGAGGTTGTAGTTGGCAAGAAATTTATGAATGTTAGTGCTATAGTGCCTTAACTAGACCAAGGGTCGTAGTTGGCAAGAAATCGATGAATTTCAGCACCATAGTGTCTCAACTAGACTAGAGGTTGTAGTTGGCAACAAGTCTATGGATTTTAGCGCCATAGCGCGTGGGCAAGAAGTTTATGGATTTTAGTGCCATAGTGCCTCAACTGGGCCAAAGGTTGCAGTTGGCAAGAAATTTATAGATTTTAGCACCATAGCACCTCAATCGGACCAAAGGTCATAGTTGGCAAATAGCACCTTAACTGTACCAGAGGTCGCAGTTGGCAACAAGTTTATGGATTTTAGCACCATAATGCCTCAACTGGACTAGACATCATAGTTGGCAAGAAGTCTATGAATTTTAGCGCCATAGCACCTCAACTGGACTTGAGGTTGCAATTGGCAAGAAATCTATGGATTTTAGCGCCATAGTGCCCATAGAGCCTTAACTAGACCAAAAGTTAGAGTTAGCAATAAATTTATGGATTTTAGTGCCATAGTGCCTCAACTGGATCAAAGGTCACAGTTGGCAAGAAATCTATGGATTTTAGTGCCATAGTGCCTCAAGTGAATTAGAGGTCACAGTTGGTAATCTGTACACTCATAGTGCTTTGAGGAAGTCGACTGCATGCGAGCTCAGAAGATTGCACATGCTCGATGGTGAAGAGTAGACTGTATACATGTAAGCAAAAGGTTGCTTTAGGGTAGTACTAATAGCAAACCAAGGTTTCTTTCTACAAAGTTAAAGAAGAAAGCCTGGGCTCTAGCATTTAAATATCATTACAAAATGGTTCTCATTGTGGAGGCTTATCCTTGATCAGCATTGATGTTAGTTTGTCGAGATCGATCAAAATTAGAAATTTATAAATCGAAGTTACCTAAACTACTTGTAGCATATGCAACACTGAGTCGAGCCCTTGGATCATTTTAGGATGATATTATTAAATTAGGAGCTAAAAATGGGGGGAGGGGGGGTTAACAAAAACTACACTAAGCTAACACTAATAGAAAACTAACAAAACAGAAACGAAAATAGAAATAGATAAGCAACCAGCCAAGGGAATTAACTTGAGATTAATGCATCCTTAATCACTAAGTGTTTATCCAATTGTTGAAAATCATAACAAGAAGCCTTGGAATGATTAATAAATCCATCCTAAGCAGTCAGGATTCAGCCAAGTAAACAACACATCAAAAGCTCAATGCATTGCTTAGTTTTCCTATTCTCTTCTTATAATTGATCATTAAGCAATAATCATATAATATCTAAATCAAATGAAGCCATTCAACTCAGACATTCACAGCAAAATAGAGAGGAAATAGGAAAGAAATGGCTAACAAATAGAATGCAGAATGAAGGAACCAAACCTCAACATTAATCTTCAAGTTTACAGCCCCTTGGGCTGATTACAACAATTCAGCCTTCCATAGACTAGAGGCATGAATAATATAGAGAAAAAGAAAAGGAAAAACATCCTAAACTAAACTACACTCCTATCTCAAAACCCCCCTTCAAAACTTAACTAAAAAAATAGCCTAAAACTTTGCCTGGGAAAAAGGAGAAACTAGTTGTTGGTTTGGTGAGTAGGCATGATGGCTAGTGTAGCTAATTACTTTCTGCCACTCTTTTGCATGTGGTGTGCTCAATGTAGATTGCTTTCCCTACTTTTTCTTTTGACTTTCGGGTCTCCAACTGGCTGAGTGCAAGTTGGAGCAAGAGATGGTGCAATGGGCTTAAGATCCATGCCAATTGGGGCCTTAAAACTTTAACTCTGCAGAGGCCCATTTCGTAGCAATTCTACCTCTTTGTTGTAGCTCATTTTGCATACCCATAATGATGTTTTCAGCCTAGGAAGTATTCATAGAATTGTGGCCTTGTATCTCAGCTTCCATGTGGGCTTTGTTTCACCTTAATTGGACCTTTATAGCTCCAGTTACTGTCTATTGAATGCATGAAGGTTAGGCTACCTGAGACAGTATTTTGGCTTCAAATTTAATTCCAAATTCAGATACCCAATTGAGTGATTCAGCCTTAGAGGTCTTCATGAAAGTTATAGAGCCATGTCTTATTTTCCTACAAGATAAGAATCACATCAATTAGACAAGTATAGCTTGAGTTATGACCAGATTACAGAAACTGCTCAAAATGGCTGAAAACTGTAGTATTTCATACAATGCATCCAATTGACATTACACTATAAATACATGTTAACACAACTGGAAATAAGTCATTTTAGACCTTAAAATGCTAAGTGAGAGGAGGATAAATAAATGAGTAAAATATTTTGTTATCAAATTCTCCTACATTTAGCTTTTGCACTCCTAGGCAAAACTCAAAACAAAACACAAAACAAAACATAAGGGTGACAAGAACAGCAAGGAGAACAAGAAGAGCAAGACTTGAAATTTTTTAGCAATGATAAGAAACTTATGACAAACAAGAATGCAAGCAAAATTCAGGTCACATAGCATAGCATGTTGAAGCTCATCTTTACAAATCAAAACTC
>JANHAO010012014.1:0-16616 GCA_026873985.1 Saraca asoca | reverse complement strand
ATGGCTTATTTTTCTACAAATGGAACACTTCATGTCTTTTCTATTTCTAGATTGTGATCTTCCTCTAGATTTTCCACAATCATCAGAATTTTTGTATTGATTTCTCCCACATACATTTCCAGCAACTAGTGTATCTGAATGATTCAAAATCTCATGTTGTTTTCTTCTTGTTTCTTCATTCAACATGCTGTTAGGCAAGGAACTAAGTAATAGTAGTGCTTGCATCTTATCATCCAAGATCATACGCATTGTAGTCAATTGATTCACCACACCTTGAAAGCTGCTTAGATGCTCAGTCACTGAATATCCTTCTTTATATTTCATATTCACCAGCTTTCGAATAAAAAAGGCTTTATTCTGTGTAATTTTATGCTAATACAGACCAGATAATTTAGTTCACAATTCATGAGCATCAATCTCAGTAGACATAAGATGGAATGCACTACTGTCAATCCATTGCCTAATCAAACCAACAGTCTTAGTATTTATTTTATTCCAATCTTGATTACTCTTCTTAGCAGGTTGAATATCTTTAGCCTCAATGGGATCAAGCAAATTCTTATAGTTTAATAAGTCTTTCATTCTAGGCTTCCAATATAAATAATTTGAAGAATCTAATTTAATCATCGTGCCTTCTAAATTTTCCTCCATTTAATCACACATAGTAAAGTAACAACCAAGTTCTGATACCACTTGTTGGGAAAAATACTATAATATATCATTACGAAAAATATTAAATTACCTACATCAATTTTTCCAATTTGTGCAATCAAATAAATCCATTATAAAAATTACAGAAAAATAAATCAAGAAACTAGCAATTTTTAACATGGAAAACCCTCCAATATGAGAGAAAAAATCACAGGACCAAATTCAGTAAAAAATTCTTCCACTAATAAATAATTAATAGGTATAAAAACGTCTTTCTAGAAATTATAGGGAACAACATGAATAAAACTCTTTACTAAAATAGACGGAATCTCTACATAATATCCTAACCAAATATTGTATAAAATCAATTAATAGAAAAAAAGAAAAATTCAAGGTAATATATGCACTATAATATCTAAAATATCAGAAATAATATATTTAAATTTTGTGCAAATCGAAGTGAGTTTCACTATCAATCGTCTGATAGAATAAGTGAAAATCAGTATAATTTTACTCTTTGGTGCCTTTTGACTCATGGCTTCTCAATTCTTCCTTTTTTTTTTCTCTCACAACTTATGCACGCAAACCAAAATTATATGTACATATATAAAACCCTATTACAAAAGAATTAATACAAAAGGATTAAGAATTCTTAATTTTATTAAAAATTTATCTTCTTTTATTTTTATTTTTAACTAAAGGAAGCACCAACAATTATGCAATCATCCTTAAAACCATTCTCATTATTTCAGGAGGAGGCTGCTGAAAAATGCAATGATGCTAAAAAGGACAATACTTCCAATGATGAAATATATCTCTTGATGCAAATTATCTTTCTTTATGTTATATAATTTACTTTCCACAATTGATGCACTTCACTAAATGTTGCTTGGGCTACAATAGTATTTTTTGCCTAACATATTGTATCATTTGTTTATATTTTAATATATTATAGTATATAATATTTAATTAATAGATTAAATCCACACCTTATATCTTACTGTTCCATTACAGGATACCTTCTCAATAAATTGCAATAACGGGATTGAATTTCCATCTTCAAACATCATCACCCTTAAAAAAAAAAAAAAAAATGGAACTCCAAAGTAAAGGAGGATGACGACCTCACCATTGCCTCATTCATTTCCCCTCATACGTCAGCAACCAAGGTTTTTAAGAACAATGAACTTAAGAAAGGCAATTGAGTATCAACCAAAATTTTTAAGATTATCCAGTTCTAATGCTTTCTATGTTTATGTGATTAGTCATTTATGTTATGTATTAAGGCTTTGACTTATCAGATGATTTTACTGTCTGTTATCAATATGGATGAACTGTTTTTCTATTTGAACAATTATTATCTTATTATTAAACACCAGTTTCTTTTTATTACACTCAGTCGATTTCTCTTTGAAATAGAGTACTCTATTTCTCACATTTTAATACTCTAATGTTTCCATGCCATCAAATGTGAGACTAGGCTATAAATGTGAAGTAACATTCCTAATAAAGACTCTGTTTTTATAGAAACTGAATTTGAAATTTCACTACTAATTACTTCTACTAATTTACAGAACACTTGCTCCTTCGCTAGAAACCAATTTGATAAATATCCATAAAATTGGCTATAACTTTTTTTTTTTCAAAGAATTTGGTGCGCCTAATGAAATTGCTCTTCCAATGTTAAGAAGCTGTACATTAAAAGTGCATTGCTATGCATCCTTAAAAAAAAAATAATATGTACTGTTATAAGTTTTTTTATTAAAAATTATAATATTCAAAGCTGTAAGTTTTTCGTATAAATCCAAAAATTGTTGAATTTTTTTTACTGCAATTTTAATTAATTTTTTTATGTATTTGTTGTTCGCAAAATTCACATATACTTACAATATTTTATGAAAATAATTATAAAATTTTATATAAAAAATTACAAGTTTTATAACATTTATGTTGCACTCTCCTCAATAATTTTTTTTTTTTGCTAAATTTCTGAAAAATATAAAGTACTAAAAACCCTTCGAAATTCTATTCCATTTCTAAGTGTACAGTCATCGAGACCCATTACATCTCATTGCATTTACCGTCTCATAACAAAAGCCAATGGCAAAAACTGTAAGACAAATTCTATCTATAGTCTTACGCACCGTTTGGATGGAGGACTTGGCCATTAAAGCAGGAACAGTACTGAAGTGATGCCAAGAACACATAGCATGATGCAATCTCAGAACCTGTTAAGCCTCACTCTGGCCGAAAATCTTGCAATCCAAATTCCTATAGAATTTGATATATTCACCTAATCCAATTAAGGCAAAAAAAGAAAAAAAGAAAAAAAAAACAATTCGAAGCCCAAAAACCCATTTTTTCATCCAATCGTTCTAAAATGTAATCTAAAAAAGAGCGAAGAGATTTTATAATCCATTTTCTTACCTAGCCGACATCCTACCCTTTTTCATGTCAATATACTTTTCCCCAGCCTTTGACCTGCACATTCACGAAAATGGAAATGTAAAAGTTAGACTTAGCAAGTTGTCCTTTTCTTCTTGAACTCCTTCAACTTCTTACACACAAAGTCGATGTCCCAATTCCTTTTCTACAATGCCTCCAGAATTCTCATTTCATTTTTATACTACTAAGCCACGTATTTAACAATGCTTGCATATGAGTTATTTGTTGAAGAAGCTACTCTCTTCTTTGAATCCATTTTTCTTTTCGTTGTCTTCGTAAAGTTTTTGCTAAAGTATGTTGTAATTAATTTAAATAAACTGTACCAAATAATTATGTTAAGAGACATAATTAGATTGTAAAACAAAAATAAATTAATCAGAAATTTTAATTATACATGAATTTGGATTAATATTTATGATCAACAAATCTTTGCTCATCTTTAATCTAATTTCTATATCATCACTCCTATATCACGATTAGAGAATAATTTTGATGTGATAATATCCTTCCTCAAGCAAACCCTCAGCTAGAGAGCTCTGATAGCAACTAAGAGAAAAATACTATCTAACTTAGGGTTTGGTGAGTAACGACCCATCTATTCATAGAGCTAAATGATATAGGATCCTACTCTTCACATGATGCTAACCCATTATTCAATATTTAGGCTTAAATACCTAAGAAAGCCCAACACAGTTATCTCACTAATAAGCCAATTACCTGACGTACTTCAATTATAAATTGTATAAGTCCAAACGTAAAATTCTAACAATCGCCCACTTGGATCACATAACTCATAAATAATGGCCATTTTAAGTAATGTCAAGGTAATCATGATACTATTATACCCATAGGCCAAATTGAGATCATAAACATCCAATCATGCAAAACAACAAATTTGATAGGGATATCGATGTCATTCATATTAATACATACACCTTTTCAACCAAAAGAATTGATATTCAATAGGGATATCAATTTAAAATGTGCATAACAAGAGCTACATAACAAAAATGGTGACTATATGTAAATCTCCACACAATGCTCCTAGCATTCGCCTAAAATGCCAAATGCAATAATGAGATAGGGTCTAAATGTCTCTAATAACATGCCATAATAAAAAAATGTGCACAAAAATATGGCATCATCATGAATATTTCATCGAACAAAAACAATACATATTATTCAAAAACATCAATCACAAAAACTCCCACTAACCTAGAACATCAAAAGATTTAGACAAACCCATTTTGGTTACATGATCTTTGAACATATTAACTACTAAGCCTTTGGTTAGTAGATCCACAAGCATGTGAATTATGGAAATGTACTCAATATAAGTAACACACTCGCATATCTTCTTTCTCACAAATTGGTATTTTACATTAAAGTGCTTTGTATGGGCAGATTTTTTTTTTTATTTATAAAGAAGTTTACAATAGTAGTATTGTCACAATAAATGGTTAAAGGTTTCAAAACGCTCTCAACAATATTAAAGCTAGCAAAGAAATTCCTTAACAATACAGCTTCACAAGCAGCTTCATAATATGTGACGTACTCTGTTTTCATTGTGGAGGTTGCTATAAGTGACTGCTTAATACTTTTCCATGACACAATTCCTCTTGCCATCATAAAGATGTATTTAGATGTCAATTTATGATCATCTAGACAACTAGTAAAATCTGAATCTGAGTAACCTGTAACTATAAGATCTCCTGATCTTCTGTAGGTTAGCATAAATCTTTGGAATCATACAGGTACCTCATCACTATCTTAGCAACAGTTTAGTGTCTTTGATTAGGATCACTCAAGTATCTCCCCAGTACACCCACAATATAAGCTATGTGAAGATGTGTACATACCCGAGCATACATCAGGCTACCTATGACTGATACATATGGGATATTTCTCATCCTTTCCTTTTCTTTATCATTCTAAGGACATTGACCCTTTGAAAAGATCTCACCCTTCTGAATAGGTGAAGAAGCATAAGAGCATTCTGACATGTTGAACTTCCTCAGTACTTTCTCAATGTATGAATGCTAAGATAAGCCAAGAATACTTAAAGATCTGTCACGATGTATCTCAATGCCTAGATGTCATAGTCCGACAGCTCGATTGTTGGAATATGCGATGCTTAGACTCTTCACTTGGCACTTAGTTAATTAGTACCAAAGAATAAGCCAACCAATCGGTCATACACCATCTAAGTTTCGAAAATAACAGGCAACATCCACAATTTATAATACATCGAGTCAATCATAAGCATAAATCACAAAGCACATAGTAACCAAATTACATATATAGGCAACTAAGTCATTCACATAGACAATCATAATGCATTTATACAATTCAAACAAAGCGGATGTAAGCAGCCAAATATAAATAAATTCTGTGGGATAATATTTTGATTGAAGATGTGTTACTCCTTTATTCACATTTAAAAAGTCTTGATACAGACTGTCGAGGGTGTAAGGAAGACTTAAGGCCACACAATCAATCCCTTACACGAGTGCCTCGATGCCCACCTTGGGTCATCAGACACTTCCCCCTAAAAAACATTCTAAGCAAAAGCCCAAATAACAGGAGTAGATATATTTTTTTCAAGTTGATGTAAGGACTTTTCTCCTAATTCCTAAGGGTTATGATGTGCCACAACACATTAACACGAAGATAAAAATTCAAGAATTATAACCATGTGCTTATCTACTCGTAGTAGACAAGTTACCTTGGTTAAACTTACATAAATTCCCTTAAAATGGGGGAAAACTGAAAAAATAATCTACATTAGCATTTTACTTCAAATTTGTGCCATATGATCTTCTCTTCATGCTTGATTTTTATGCCAAGTTTTATCCAAATCTGAGCATATTTGCCAATTGAATTTGGTCACAAGTCACTAATTGTGACATTCTCCACCACTTAAAAATGTCGGTGCCCTCATTGATGACTCAATTTGACATATCATCAACAAAATCTTTAGTTTGCTTCCCTGAGCTCCTCCTTCGACTTTTTCTTTGCTTATCTCTTTGCACTTCACGAATTTTTTGTCTTCAACACTTCAGTCTGACACTATTTGTTGAAAGTCTTTGATATGCTCTTCTTATGCTTTCTTCTACTTATCTCTCTAACTTGTTGTTTATAGTTGTTTCTATAACTCTTGAGTTGATTGTCTTTGTAGCTGAGCAGTAGCTTGGCATTTAAGTTGTACCTATTACAGACCAGTCCATATCAATTGTTTTATACCATCGATGTGAAAAAAGCAAGTCTCATGCATTGTTTGGGTAAAAGTATCACCTCTTGTCGATAAAATATAGCCTACTTGCAAGTCCTATACTTTGCTCACAAGTCTGCTTGTGGGTTTTTCGACTTTCTATCATACTTTGCTATGTACTCTACTACTCCAATAACATTACTCCTTAAACATGGACTCGACACCCGGCTGGTGCCTCCATAATCACTTGAACCTAATAACTCAATGGTATCCCCCTACCATAACCAACAAGGTTGAACAAAGAGTTATATGTCGCTCTTGTTCTAGCTTTCCACACACCTGTGCTCTCAAAAGTCATTGCCATAAGCTCCTCTTCTGACTAAACTCCAGTACTTTCAAAGCAATGTGAGTTATTGCCATAAGTTATCCTCATGACTAAGTGAATGGTTTTGCATGCAAGAACTTCACAGTTAGATATAATAAAAATATAGGTGTTAGGAAGCTACTCCTCGAACACACTATGCCCTTCGACTTCTCGATAGACTTCTTCTTCAAAGGATTGGACTATTTTGCATATCTCTCCTGATGCCTCTTGTCTAACTCTGCTTTTGTGCGGGGTGGTACCCTTGAACCTATAGAGCTCCTTGCATGAGTAGATCCCTAGTAGAGATGAGATCTACCACACTTTGTCATTGTCTTACTACTCTTGGGAGTCTAGGGATCAAATTGCACTGATCCTAGCACAAGACTTATCTTTCCTATCAAAACCTTCATCACCACCCTCGTCACCTTATTCTGCTTCCTCTTGAAGTTTGTCTTGTAAAGCATTTAGGGTAGCCTTTTGTGGAACTTTGTAACTTTATGAGGCTTATTGTATAAGAAATAGGCTAGGGTCTTGGACTTTCCTTTGCTGATGGATGTTCAAGATGATCCTGAAACTTGCAAGTGGGATGATGCTCCTTTTTCGATCTTGTGCCTTCGATTCTTGCACTAGTTTTGAGATTTGAGACTCGATCCTTGAGAGATTCCCAATTCTTGGACACTCGAAAGAGTTTAGGGATCTCTTCATTTTCCAAATTTTTTACCACCTCAGCTACTTTTTTGAGATTCCTAATTGCTATATCAATTGCATCAAAGTATTTAGTAGATGTAATTTTATTCGACATAATGTCATATCAATAGGGTGTAGCAGAAAACAAAGAAGCATGGTTTTCAATACCAAACTCTCATGATTGGTGTTGGGAGCTCTCCTCACTAACATAACACTCTTGCTGCTCATCCTGCCTACCTTATCACCTTACCTACTCAGTCACCCAGCCTACTTTCCTAAGAGCTTGGTGAGACATAAGTGCTCAGTGAGATAATTGCTTAGCATGGAACTAATCCTAGGTGGTAACCTTTAGTACCTATTAGAGCACTCTATTATGGAATAGAGCCCTTGGGCGGAGAGTTACACTTTGCCATTATTCACATACGAGAGCTCCTAAGGATCGGATTATGGAATCCTTTGCTCTGATACTAAACTGTCATGGTTTGACAGCTCGATTGTTGGAACATGTGGTGCTTAGACTCTTTGCTTGACACTTAATTAATTAGTACCTGAGAATAAGCTAACCAATTGGTCATACACCATCTAAGTTTCAAAAATAACAGGCAACACCCATAATTTATAGCATATCGAGTCAACCATAAGCACAAGTCACATAGCATATGGCAACCAAATCATATATAAAGGAAACCAAGTTATGCATATAGATAATCATGATATGTTCATGCAATTGGAACAAATACAGATGTATGCAGCCAAAAATAAATAAATTGTGTGGGATAATATTTATATTAAAAAGGGGCTACTTCTTAATTCACATTTAAAAATCCTTAATATAGACTCTAAAGTGTGTAGGGGAGGCTTAAGGCTACACATTCAATCCCCTAGATGAGTGCCTCGATGCCCACCTCAGGTCACTGGACACTCCCCCTATAAAGCATTCTAAGCAAAAGTCCAAATGACAAGAATAGATATAATTTTTTGAGTTGGCATAAGGATTTTTCTTCCTAACTCCTAAGGGTTTTAATGTACCATAGCACATCAACATGAAGATAAAAATCCAAGGATCATAACCATGTACTTATCTACTTGCGTTGGACAAGTTATCTTAGTCAAAATTACATAAACACCTTCAAAATAAGGAAAAATTGAAAAAATAATCTACATAAGAATTTTACTTCAAATTCATGCCACATGATCTTCTTTTCATGCTTAATTTTTTGCCAAGTTTCATCCGAATCTGAGCAAATTTGCCTATCAAATTTGGTCACAAGTCCAGAACTACAACACTAAGACAAAGGAGGTTTGATCAGGGTTTTTCATCTTAAAAAGCTTTAACAATATTTGCTTTGTCTCAGTCAACATGTTCTTATTATTACTCATAAGAAGAATGTCATCAATGTATAGAACTAGGGTCACAAAGGTACCCACACTACTTAACAAGTATATGCATTGATTTGTGGCATTCTCCTTGAGCCCAAGAAAGATGATGATATCATGAAATTTGAGATACCATTGCTGAGATGCTTGTTTTAAGTCATATATGGACTTATACAATTTGCAAACAAGGTGCTCCTTACCCTTCTTTTGGAAACCATTAGGCTATTTCATATACACTGTCTCTGACAAATCATCATTTAGGAAAGTTATTTTGACATCCATCTAATGTAGCTCTAAGTCAAAATAAGCTACCAACACCATAAAAAGTTGGAATGAGTCCTTAGTTGAAAGTGGAAAGAAAGTCTCTTTATAATCGATGTCCTTTTTATAAGTGTACCCTTTTGCTACAAGTCTGACCTTATATCTCTCAATTTGACCTTAAGCATCTTACTTGGTCTTGAAAACCCATTTGCATCTAACAGGTTCACAATATATAGGTAACTCAACTAAATCCTATACTTAGTTTTTATCTATTGAGGCTAATTCATCTTCTATTACAATGATCCATTCTAAAGATTAGGACTAGATACAACCTGTGAAAATGTTATGGGATTTAAATTTTCATTAACATTAAACTCATGTTCCTATAGATAAATCAGATAATCATTTGAAATTGCCTGCCTGTAACTCTGCTGGACCTTCTTAACTTCATATTAGCTGCCAAATTTCCTTGCTCAACATCTTCTACTACTATATGCATTGGGTCTTGTGGAATGACAAAAGATGATTCAATAAACTGTGGTGCTAATGGAATTATAACGTTTTCAGTGAGTAACTCTACCCATCCAAATCTGGAATAATTATCTATAAAAGTGATAAGTATTTGTAATCACCCATGACAGTATGAGTAATAGGTCCCCTGATGTCAGTGTGGATCAATTCAAGGGCAATCAATTTTCAACTTTTCTCCCTTTCTAGCTTTGGCAGGGAGTTTCCTTTTTATACAGTCCACACAAGTATCAAAATCTATGAAATTCAAGTCATGTAGAATCCCTTCTTTAATTAATCTTTGTGTCCTCTTTCTAGAAATGTGACCTAAATGCCTATGCCATAACATTGAGGAGCTTTTATCAATTTATTTCTTTTCTTTTTAATCACAGTGTTGATTGAGTTGGCAAAACTAGGATCTAACTTAATTTTGTATAATTCATAAGATAAGATACCAATACCAGCTGCACATGAATTATAAATCAGATCAAACTTTTTATTATCAAAATGATAAGAATATCCAACAAAATCCAAAGCGACAATTGAAATCAAGTTTCTCCTTATGGTGGGTGCATAAACAATGTTTTTAAGTTCTAATACATGTCTAGTTGATAATCATAAGGAGATGTCACCAATGTACTTGATTTGTATTCTATCTCCATTTCCTACCCAGGCTTTCAACTCTCTTTCACTTGGCTTCCTCAAGTTTGTCAGTATCTACAAAGATTTTGTTACATGAATAGTGGCACCGATATCTAACCACCAAGTATTTGATGGCACATCAATTAGTTTTGATTCAAAATATATTAGAGTTAAAAGGGTACTTTTCTTTTTCTCAACCCACTTCTTGTATCTGAAGTAGTTTGACTTCTTATGGCCATAATTTTTGCAGAATTGACAATTTCTCTTGAATTGAGCCTTTTGAGACTTGTGATGATTGTCTTTCATGAAACCCTTTTTTTTTTATGTAAAGTAGCTTTTCCTTTACTATTCCTCTGATGTCCTTTCATACCCTGCTTTGAAGTTGAACCATGAGACAAGATTGATAGATTAAACATTTCCTTTTCTCATATCATCCTTTACTTGAGTAATAATGGAGATTAGCTTATTAATGTTCCATAACCCTTCTAAGTATTGTATGATATCTTTAGAACATCAAATTAGGCAAACAGAGATTCTAGTGCACGCCAAATTAGAAAGCTATCATCCAGATTAATATTCATACTTTTCAACTTGTTGTTATAGTGAACTAGCTTTAAAATGTGTTTCTGCACTTCACTAAATTATCATATATGGTCTTTTTTTTTAGTAATTAGAGATAATGGCCCTTTTCAACTTTATCAAATTTCACAAACTTCTTAACCACTAACTTAGGGAAGGATTTTGCATTTTGAGACTCATGGATGATCTGTCTGATTGTTTTGTACACAGTGAATTTCATAATCATTAAGCACACACAGTTAGAGTGTGTCTACCTTTCATGCTTTGCTTTCAAATTAGTAGTAGAATTAGCATCTACGGGTTCCTCCTCCTTGAGTGCCAAATCATGGTTGATGATCGCTAGATATAATTTCAATGATTCAACTCAGTCCTCATAATTTGTCCCATTCAACATCTTAACATATGTTAATTGCATAGGCATGGAAGTTGAGGAAAATATATAAACTCATTAACGTTTGTAAATACTTTAATCATGCTTATATTTTCCTCTTAAGGATAAACTATGCAATTAAACCAGTATCATATTAATAATATTATCGTCAATGAGTTATATTAATAATATTATACTGATAGGGTATTTGAATATTATTAACATAACAATTTTTATGTCTAATCAACATTTTAATCATTTATTTTTTTTTTTACTTTTGAAAATTTGTGTAATTGGACCCACAATAGATAAATTCGTAGTTACACAAAATTTTAGTGGCATGACACAAGTGAAGAGATCCAAAAATATTGCTCATATGCATACAAATAGCTAAAATTAATTTATAGGTCATACAATATCTAAAAATTCCAAAACAATTATATATTGTAGCCCAAATATATGGAATCATACATAAAAATTTTCAGTCCAAAATAATATTAGGTAGCAATTCAAATAAAATTAAGCAAAATATTATGAACATAACTTAAAAAGAAATTTTAAATTTGAATCTGTTGACGTACAAATCTAGTCAACTAAAGTCCAAAGCCCAAACTACAAATCGAGAATGCAAGATAACAAGAAAAAGAGAGAGGAAGAACAAGAAGACCAAGAAAGTTTTTAACATGGTTTGGCCTAAATCAATGCCTACGTCCATGACTATTCATCTTTGTGTATTTTGATGGAGTAATAGTATATATTGATTGTCTCTCTCCTGTACAAAAATTTCAACCCCTATTTATAGTGGCTAGGGTGTTACAATTTGAATGTAATTCAAAAAAAGAAAAGAATCATGAATTAATTACACTTCAGTAATAGACAATATTTGATTTAGAAATGGATTTTGATGAAAATAGGCAATTAATTAATTCCTAATTCTGAAAGTTAACTCTTTCTCAGATTAAATCATAATGAGCTTCTGGATGACGGCTGGGAAAATGTACTTCGAGCTACGGGCTAAACCTCGTCCTCAATGACTTGAAGCTACATGTAAGGTTGCTTTGACCCTTGTTAACTAGTGATTTGAGTTCATATTTGGTAACTTAATGACTTTTACTAGCCTATTTGTATGGCCTTAAAAATACCCACAACATTAGCCCCAGCTCTCAGTGCGATCTATAGACTGGAAGTTGTAGTTTGTTGGTAAAAGCTAGTGATTGCAATCTTCCATACCGTTGTTTAGACTTCTGTCCCATCACTCTATTTATGATAACTCTTGGGTAACCATTCTACCACTCACCCATGCCATCATTACCATATTTAATGTGCATGTTTTTCCATAACTATTAAAGTGGTGATGACTAAGCCTTGTTATTCATTGGACCATCAGATCAAGGGAAGTTGATCAGTCGCCAGCTCTAATGGTAAGGCTATATGAGCTATATAAGCCAAGTTGAATGCTCAATAGGTCACAGATGATAACTCAAAGGTTAACATGAATACACCTCAGCTCGTAAACCATGACTTAATAAATATTAGTCAAGTTGAATGTCCAGTAGGTTGCAAATGATAACACATAGGTTAACATGAATAGACCTCAGCTAGCAAACCATGGCTTAATAAATATTAGTCAAATTGAATACCCACTAGGTCACAAATGATAACACATAGGTTAACATGAATGAACCTCAGCTACCAAACCATGGCTTAATAAATATTAGTCAAGTTGAATGCTTAGTAAGCCACAAATGACTACTCTTAGGTTGACACGAATGGGCCCCAACTAACAAACCATGGCTTAATAATTATTAGTCAAGTTAAATGCTTAGTAAGCCATAAATGATGACTCTCAGGTCGATATGAATGGGCCCCAACTAACAAACCATGACTTTGTTTGGGTTAGAGCTAAGATGAATGCTCAGTAAGCCACAAACAACGACTTTCAGGTTAACTTGAATGGCCCCTAGCTAGCAAACCATGGCTCTTTTAACCTTGAGAATAGCTCACTTCTTGTACAATACATTGTTGAAAATTTATTCAAAAATTAGTAAACACAGATATAAAAATTTGAGAAAAAACTTGGGTGCTTTTATTAATATCTGAATAACATTACAAGATTAGAAGGGTGAGCTTAAATTTATGGGTGCAGATGTTCAACATTCCAAGCTCATGGAACTTCAGCTCCATTCATATTTGTTAAGTGATAAGCTCCATTTCCCTAGTCTTTCTTGATATATGGGCCCTCCCAATTCAGACCTAGTGTCCCGTCACTGGCCTCACGAGCTCCAAGAAGAATAAAGTGCAGTATAAGATCACCAATTTTGTAGTTTCGAACTCAGACCTTCCTATTGTAGTATCTCGCAAGCCATTATTGATAGGTCGCAATCCTAAGGTGAGCTATTTCTTTTGTCTTTTCTGTGAGGTCGAGGTTTGTAGTGAGCAGTTGATTATTATCCATTGAAGGTAGCTCTTCAAAGTTCTGTTGGGATCATGGCCTCGGATTCATATACCATTAAGAATGAAGTTTCTCTTGTGGTGCTATGAGCTATGGTTTTGTAAGCCTAAAGCACCTTCTATAGCTCGTCTACCCATGTTCCCTTCTTGTCCTTCAACCTTGTCTTCAAGATTTGCTTGATGATCTTGTTAATAGCCTCGACTTTTCCATTGGCCTAAGGATGGTCTACAATTGAGAAACTCTTTACAATCTTGAGATCATTACAAAATTTGATAAACTGGTCATTGTTAAACTGGGTCCCATTGTGAGTCATGATCTGTTGAGGAACTCTAAACCTGCAAATAATGGTAGTCCACATGAACTTTTCAATTTCTGAGGTAAAGATCTTCGCTAGTTGCTTCACCTTTGCCCAGTTGGTGAAATAATCTACAGCAACCACTGCATGCTTCCACTTCTCACGACCTGTCAGGAATGGTCTAATTAAGTCTATGCCCCAAATTGCAAAGGGCTAGGGACTGACCATCTATTACAGGTAGGCTGGTGGAGCTTGTAAGACCTTGGTGAACCTTTGGCACTTGTCGCACTTCCTAACAAGGTTAATGGCATCCTACTTCATTGTAGGCTAGTAAAATCCCTGCTAGAGTGCTTTTTGAGCTAGAGACAACCCCCAGCATGATTTTTGCAATTGCTGGCATGAATCTCCTTCTAGACGGTGTCATAGTCGTGGCCATCTATGCATTTTAGGAGTGCAATATCTAGCTGCTTGAGCTCACAAATAACATGCTTTTAGCTTATCTTCTGGCAGCTTGCCATCTTGCAAGTAATCTAAGATCGAACCTATCCTTTGAACTCTCCTTGCCATTCCTACCATTGCTCCTTTCTTTAATCTGGTTGGAACTACTCGCCTCGTCTTTTTGATTGGACTTCTTAGGGCCAAAAGTCTCCTCCTACCTGATCTCTTTAGCAACTCGTTCATAAAACTCACCCAGGTCCCTCACTAGAGACTTGTATATGCTCTCATACAACTTTCCATCCTTGCAAAGTCCTGTTGAGATCACTATTAGGATGCTTTCATTTGAGGTATTCTCTACGTTACTGACCTCGTGTCTGAACCTAATGATGTAGTCTTTCAGTGATTTGTTCTGCCTTTGAAAGATCATTGTGAGGTGGTAGGATGGTATAAAATGCCTTCTCGGTGCCTTGAATTGGTTGATGAATCTTCTCTAGTACTCTTTCCAACTGTCAATGTTGCGAGTTGGGAGACTCCTAAGCCATCTTTAAGGTTTGTCTCCAAAAGTGGTTGGGAAGACGTAGCACTAAACTAGAGAATTGGTTGTCTAAAGATCTATCTGTACATTGAATGCATCAAGGTGGTTATGTGAGTCACTATCCCCATTGTATTGCGAGATAGTGGGAATCTTGAACTTGTGAGGGAGAGGCTCTATCACGATCTCCCTGGTGCATGGTGTCCTCTCTTTATAATGATCTCGACGACCTTAAGCCAGAGGGCATTTTTCTAACTGCTGTACCCTTTGAAGCAACTCTTCTACCATCAAGTCCTGTGCTTTAGATCATCAGCTAGGAAATCATCGGCTCCTTACACTTCCCTAATCATGGGAGTGGTAATCTAGGGTTCTATGCCTTCTCTTGTGCCTATGATCTAGTGAGTATTGATTTGGAATATGTCCCTGGCTGGCCCTGTTTGAGCCACCAACTCGACGTGAACCCTCACGTCGTTGATTATCTCCATCATCATCCTCAGGTCGCGTTGTGACCCGAATATGCTCGGGGCTAACCTTCATACACCTGTCCTTATCTGGGTGCACCCAGACCTTTAGGCCTATGGAGCGAGGTGTAATATCATCCTCACAAGTTCGGTAGACCTCTGATCTGGGCCGTAAGTTGGAAGAGCAAACTAAATCAGTGCACTGAGGTACTTCTCTAATTGGCTTCTCTTCTAGAGCTAGCACTTCTTCCTATGGCTACTGGAGTACTTCTTTGGGCATAGCAACCTTAACCTACCTTTGTGCATCCTGGGCTTATGCCTGAGCTAGTGCCTTAACCGTATCATCCATTCTCTCACTGTGTTCTCAAGTGCTTCTTGATGCTGATGCCACGCTTGCACTTCATCAGCCCAAGAACAATAGCAATAGGCTAGTGAGAGGCCAATAGGGGCATGCCAGCGGTAGCACTTATAGTGAGGACGATGGAAGTGCCTACCACAGGAAGAATTGGGCCTCTAATTGGTAATACATCCCGCTATTGTTCCATGCGACCCTCAAGCTGGTCAACTACAGCATCTGAACTCTTGGTGGTTCTTCCTCTAGCCATCACAATAGAACGAAAAATCAACAAGAATGTAGTTTAGGCCTTCCTTCTAGAGCCAAAATTTTAATGTACAAATCTAGTCAACTAAAGTCCAAAGTCTAAACTACAAATCGAGAATGCAAGATAACAAGAAAAAGACATAGGAAGAACAAAAAGACTAAGAAAGTTTTTAATGTGGTTCGACCTAAATCAATGCCTACATCCATGACTGTTCATCTCTATGTATTTTGGCTGGCTAACAGTATATATTGATTGTCTCTCTTTTGTACAATGATTTCAACTCTTATTATAGTGATTGGGGTGTTACAATTTGAATGTAATTCAAAAAAGGAAAAGAATCATGAATTGATTACACTTCTATAATGAACAATATTTGATTTGGAAATAGATTTCCATGAAAATAAGCAATTAATTAATTTCCAATTCTGAAAGTTGACTCCTTCTCGAATTGAATCACAGTGAGCTTTTGGATGATGGCTAGGAAAACATGCTTTAAGCTGTGGGTTAGATCTCATCCTCAATTACCTGAAGCTACTTGCTTTGACACTTGTTGACCAACAATTTAACTTCACATTTGGCAAACTGATGACTTGTTCCAGCGATTTCAATCCTGAATGAGCTGGGCTCTTATCAGCTGAGCTTGTCCATTAGACTTTTAGAGTGTGTTTGGTATCAGTTATATTTTTTTATTCCTAGGAAAGTAAGGTGGGAATAAAAGTTTCCCATGTTTGATACAAGAGAT
>JANHAO010012013.1:0-16637 GCA_026873985.1 Saraca asoca | reverse complement strand
TACAAGCAATATAAATCAGATACAAGTGTATATCAATCTCCAACGAGATAAGGGCAAGATCTATATTCATTTCGCATTCTTTAATTAATCTTTAACTGTTTGAATTGGGACCGACATGAGGCTTTGTTTGTATCGCTGGTTAGAGTCTTTGCTTGACTGAATTATCGTTTCAGACGTCTTTTCATTCTACTTTAGGACATACTTTATTCTGTTTGCCATTTTTGGCGATTGTCGCTCGTTTTGGGCCGTAGGATGAAGATCAACCAGATGTCTTCTGGATTCTTTGATGGGCCGAGCTGGTCTTTTTCTACTCGAGGGACTTTTTCTTTCGCCTCAGAGAAGTTCGATGAAAGAGACTGATGAGCCCCCTGTGTCTTTGGTGCCTTGGCTTCCGATAAAGCTTGTTAGGACATGGATGGCCTGTTGCAGAATGTTAGGAGGTATGGATAGCCTGTTGCACGTGGCTTCGTTACAGGATCCGTCTGGCGGGCTCTTGGGGAGTCTTGTGTTGATCTTGGACTATCTTCCTCGACTCCTTTCCATAGAATCCAGCATGGCTGTTGGGACTTTTGGTGTCCTCTTGAGTTGTGCTGGGTTTTCTTCGAGAGGAACTATCGACCGAGTATGGGAAGACTGCAGAAGTGGAGTTGTTGGTCTTCCTACTGGTGGGATTTTACCTTCTGATTTGGTTGGCTCATCGCTTTCTAGCCAAAATGGTAGTATTAGACTTGTAGGCTTCTTGCCTTTGTTTCTGTATTTCTTCTTCATCTAATGTAATTTTGCCTCTTTGAGGCCTCTGGCTATGTGAGCTCTTCTGTGTAGCTTCAGGAAGTTGTATTGGATGCTTCATGCATCGCTGCTTATACATTTCTGATGATTAATGAAATGTTTCTTTGGCCAAATGACTGTGTTTTTAGCTTTCTGTCTTTTGTTTGGTTGCCTTTGGCAAATGAGAATCAGGTCACATGTGAGCTACGACTGATGAGGGCTTGTTGCGAAAGCTATGATTTCCTGGCCGTATGTTGGCTACAGATATGTGTGTTGCATGAGAATTGTAATGAGTTTGCCTTGATGTTTTTGCAACGTGGCGGGCTTGTTGCCCATTATCTGATTTAAGCATGCTATCGAGGTAGCCTCCCGGGCCATCTTACCCTTGATTTGTTTTGTTGTAGCGAGATGATAGCTTGTCGCCAAGCAAGATCGCACATCTATACCACAGCAAGCTCATTACTCAGTCCTGCAACAATCTTATTGCTCAATGAGGTAGCAAGCTTGTTGCTCTGTGAGGCAGCAAGCTCATCACTCATCTCACAGCAAGCTCGTTACTCAACGAGGCAAAAAGCTTGTTACTCAACCCCGCAACAAGCCCGTTGCTCAGTGAGACAGCAAGCCCGTTGCTCAGCGAGATAGCAAGCTCGTTGCTCAGTGAAACAGCAAGCTTGTTGCTCAGTGGTCGGAGAGTTGGTACTCTTAATCCCAGTGTAAGGGATATGGTTTGCCCAGGATGTACCGACGGGATAGGCCTCATGCCGTCTAACCCCCGGATGAATCCTTGCAGTGGTGGAGTGAAAACTCTTTGTCTAGACAATACTTTTTCGGCTAATCGATAACTTACATTGATTCAGTATGAAATAATTGATACAACTTATCGTCATTGATCATAATTAAATGTTATAGGATTAGAATATGATTTTGATTGAGGGCTTCAGCTCTTGGGTAGTAACTCGCTGAGCCTGTTGAGCTCGCCGCTCTAACAGTCGTACCACATAATCTTGTAGTCGGCCTCTTTTGATAAAGTTCTCAATGGCATCTTTCAATGCCCAACACTCTGAGGTGGTGTGTCCAGCCTCATTGTGATTAACGTAAAATCTGCTTCGATCTTTGGACTTGGTGGGCACTCTCATCGATCTGGGTCTTCCGAAGTCCTCATTGTGCCTTTCTGCAGCAAAAATTTTATCTTGTGTGTCTGATAGGATGTTGTAGCTTTTGAAGCGAGCTCTAGATCGCTGAGGCTTTGCCTTCTTCGCGAGCTAAGGAGTAAGGTCGCCATGACTCTCGCTACCCCTCTTTTTACTCGTGATGAGACAATTGGGGTCCACTTTCTACTTGGGTTCCTCCATTCTAAAGGTTTCTTCCCATCTTATTTGTTTGGTAGCTCGCTCATAAAACTAAATGAGGTTTCTAGTCGGGGACTTATAGAGGCTTTTGTACAGCTTTTCGTCTTTGTGAAGCCCTGTTGAGATGGCTATTAAGAGATTTTCCTCCGAAGGATTTTCCATGGAGTTAGCTTCGTGCCTGAATCGAGCTATATAATCTTTCAATGGTTCATTCTTGCACTGGAAGATCATAGTGAGATGAAAAGAAGGTGTGAGCTGCCTCTTCAGGGCTCAGTACTGGTCAATGAATTTTCTTTGGCCTTCTTCCCAGCTACTTACACTACGAGTTGGGAGGTGTTTTAATCATGCCCGAGATACTTCTCTTAATGTGGTCAGGAAAACAAGGCATTTCACTAGGGGATCAGTTGTCTAAAGGTCCATCTGGATATTGAACGCATCCAGGTGGTCACTTGGGTCACCGTTCCCATCGTACAGTGAGATTGCGGGTACCTTAAGCTTCTGTGGGAGAGGCTATATCTCGATCTCCACAGAAAATGATGAACTTTCCTCATGGTGAGGTTAGTTACTTTGAGGCCGTGGGCATTCTTCTAGCCACTTGAGCCTTAGGAGGATTTCTTCCATTGTTTGGTTTTGCATTTCAAGCTGAAAGGTGGAGCTTCCTGCTCGTTGTGAGCCCCCCAGTTGTTGGTTGTCATGATCTTCATGAGTTTCCTTCTGAGCCTCTTTGCGAAGCTACTAGAGCTGTGTTATAATTTCTTCTTGTCTATGTGTACCCTGAGCTTAAGCCTGCGCTAACGCTTTTACAATCTCAGCCAATTCTCTTATCATGTTTTCAAGCACCGATTGGGATTGACCGGGCATTTGAGCCTTTTGAGTTTCAGGGGCAGAAATGGAATGCTAATGAGGCCCTATAACGGGAGTGTCCGTCGGTTGGAGGGCTGGAGTGGTTGAGCTCCGAGTAGTTCTTCCTCTCGCCATTGTTAGGTTGCAATGGGGGACTTCAGAGAGCATATAGATCCCCACAGACAGCACCAAAAATGTTGACATCAGAATTTGGTTCATGCGAAGAGTCTTAGATTTCGGCCAATAGGAGTGAATTCGTGGACCCAATGCCGTTCCCTGAAGCTTGAAAAAGACAGAGGGAGAGGAACAAGGAGGAGGGTGGCGCAGTGTTTTTAACATGGTTCGGCTAATTCGGGCGGTACCGAACTCTACCTCCACGGTGAAAATTTTATTGATATTAGAGAAGAGAATTTTAGAGAGTTTTGGCACGTATGTCTCTGGCCTCCTCCCCCTTCCTTTCTAACAAGGCATTCCTATTTATAAATGAAGGAAGAGTTACATATATTAATTATACGTTACAGTTGTGTTACATTAAGAAATAAATAGAAAAAACAGATAGACTCTTATAATTCGATTGCTGTAAGCTTCCGTCTGTTGGGTGGGCCCCTCTTGTTGGCTGTGGACTTGCATTTGTTTGTGTTTGCTGCTCAGTATTGTTTTACTGTGAGAGGTGTCTGTCACCCTGAGTTGGGGGTCCCTGGCTCAGGGTCGCTGTGGAAGGCCGTTGTAGCGAGCTCGGTGCTGCTGCAGCAGGATAGTGAACTCGAGCAGAATGATTGACTGCTTGGTGAGCTGGTCTTGTGACAATCTCGTTGTGTTATTTTCTGGCGATGAGCGAGATAGAGCCCGTTGGACATCCTTGACGAGCTAAGTGACTTGGCCTCTTTCGGGCTTGAGTTTGTCTCATTCTTGCAAGGCCGTTTTTGCCTATAACAGTAATAGAAAACAATTTGATTTATAGGAGTTTTCCTTTCCAGGCCAAAAGGTAACCTCATGGCCCATGGCTTTCTTCCGGTGTGGCCTGTAATCTTTGTATTGGGCCCATAGTTGCTGGTCCCACAATACTATGGATTAATGTTGTTCTTCTTGGGCTGTGGTTGGTGTTGCTCTAAATCTACATATTAAGAAGTTGTTATGTACGGAAATATCTCATTTAAGTGCCACGTGAATAAATGTTGTTATTAAGTTACAAAAAATTAAGAGCATGCAAAACATATATAACACTGTTTTTAATACATTTCAACGGTTGTAAGCTTAATAACAGATCATACATAGGGCTTTACACACTAATTTTGCTTGTTTATAAATTTGTTTGTTTGTAAGTTTTAATGTTGAAGTTGCAAAATCATACATACATTTGTATAATCCTTTATATAAGCAAATAGTTTTTGGAAAGAATTACAAAATCTAAAATAATTAAAAAAACCCTAATCCTAAATTGTAAAATCTAAACCCCAAACCATAAATTTTTAAGACCTAAATCCTAAGCCCAAACAATAAACCATCTCAGAAAGCCCTTAGCCCCAATTCAAAAACCAAAACCCTAAACCTTAAGCCAAGCCCCATAAGTCTAATCTCATAGCTCCAATTCAAAAACCAAAGTCCTAAACCCCTGAAATCTAGCCCTAAGTCTAATAAGTCTTAATCCATATCCCTAAACCATGAATCCTTCACCTTAATCTTAAATAATAATTTAAAAACCAAGATCTTAAACCCTTACCTTGAATTCAAAATACTAAATCCTAAAATAAATCATGCCATAATCCTAAACACTAAATTTTAAGTACAAAACTCTAAATCCAATATCAGAAACCATACATCCTAAATCATAAATTCTAAATATAAAATCATAGGTCCTACACCCTAAATCATCATATTTCTAAATCCTAACCAGTCCCTTAAACCATAACCCTAAACAATAAACAATATCCCTAAAACTTTAGTCCACAATCCTTATATAATTATAACTCTAAACCTCAAGTCTTAAATACTTAGTCCTAAACTCTTCCCCTAACCCGAACCCCTAAATCCTAACTAGAAACTTTAGCTCTCAAGTCCCATTCCAAACACGTACCCTTCACACTATCTTTAAGACGTAGCACTTTATTCTCTAATAGATTATGTTTAAGAAGAGTCACGCACTAAAATTTCAAAGAGACTTGCAAGAGGAATGGGGCCACGAAAGCAACTAAGACAGCTCCCACCTGTAAGGCTATTTAAGAGGCCTGATGAAGACATGACATTGTTGGGATCGATGGCGAAGGGCGGCGTGGGAGACAACCAATTGTCTCTCAGGAATACTAAATTGACATTCAATATTAAACGTGTATGTGCTTCAAAGAGTTGATGTCATAATTAATGGAAACAATTTGCTATTGATTGAATATTCAAGCAAAACTTATAAATATCCTACATAATAAATATTATAGATTATGTAGATATGATTGGTTGCATTTTTCATTTTTTGGAGGTAACATGGGTAAAGTTGTAATAAAATATATTAAAGGGAGTAGTTTGCTATATAAAAAACTTATGGTGATCAATTCACACTACTTTAGACATATATCACTCACATTGAATCTACACAAGTATTTGATAGATAATTTTTTGTTAAACTTTTAACTAATTTAAAGATTTTTAGTTGTTTGACTAAGCCAATAAATTATTTTAAATATTTGATAAATGACTATTTGAATTAACTTTTTCATTTTAAATGTCAAAAAATTAATTTTAAAAAACTAGAGAACTTAACTTTTTTTAATTAGTTGATTAATATTTAAAGTATAAAAAAATATCATTACACATCTTCTTCCACTATCAACTTATAAAAAATAACAACATGAATGAAAATAATAATTAGTAATAATAATAAACTTGTTTTTATTTAAAATTATCTATTTCTTAATAAAAATTTATAATAAATTATAATTATTTATTTCTTAAAAGAGAATCTAATAACTATCATAAATTATAATTGCTTATTTTTTAAAAAAAATATAATAAATAATAAATTATAATTATATATTTATTAAAATATAATATAATAAATTATAATTATTTATTTTTAAAAGGAAAACTAATTAGTATAATAAATTGTAATTATTAAAAATTTGATAAATAATATAGTAAAATCTGAAGTGTAATTCTATTTTGTTAGAAGTTAAAACTAAAGCATAAATTGTTTTAAGATATATGAAAACATTTTATTAGACGTTAACTTTAAAAAATAATCTGAGTTATTCAATTATTTTAATTAATAGAATATTCAACCTGTAAATTAATTACATTTTATTAAAATTTTATTGTTAGTCATAGAATTGATTAAAATTTAAAAATAGATGGAATCAACCTACAAACTTTCAATTTCTAAAAAAAAGATACAGCTAATAAATTTATTTCATCTATTAATAAAAAGAGTCAAAATCCTAAGAAATACCCTAAAAGAACGATTAAAAAAAACCTCATCGCCTTCCAATGCCTCAAAAATCCTACTTTCATTCATAATCTACAATATCAAAGAATTGTTTTTTTAAGTTCCCAAAAGAATACTAAAGCATTAATTTATCACTATTACTTAAATTTCATATTTTTTTTCACCATATATATATCCTTCCATATTGGTGGGTTTGTGGGATGGTGGTTACAACACTTCATACAAAAATGGAGTTAAATGGTACATAAACAGAATTAAAAAATGGAGATAATGTAGGTTACGGTTACAATTTTTCTCCCTTTTTTTTTAAATAACATGTCAATTTTGTAAGTTTAAAAATATCAGAGATTGAATTATTAATTAGTAATAACTTATTATAACTTGTAAATTATATAAGTGCCATTATTTTATTAGATAAAAACACTTATAACATGATATAAGTAGAAACTAGAATTGAGCAGAAGGCTAGCAAGAGCCCAGGGAAAGCTAAACCTGACCCAGCAATGAGTTCGCCAAATCGCTGTATAAGCGTCCTCAGCTTGCAGAATCCCCGAGCTCGAAGTCAGACACCAGCTACACTTTTGATGAGTAGGCTTAAGCCCGCAACAACACAGCCTTGTTCAGCTAAAAGCTCGCTAAAGTCAAGCATAAAGCTAATAAACAACTTGCATTGTTATCCTGCAAATACAGCCAATAGGCCACACTTGTAGAAGAAAGCCTACATAAACCAGGCCCTAGTACCCTAGGCAGTCTTATACATTTAATATTTGATATAACTAATGTACAATTAATTTAGTCCCATTTGTACCCCTCCATGCTCCTATAAATGGGGGGCTAGAGTCATTGTAAAAGATAGGCAAATATAAGAAAGTAGTAAACACACTACCTTAAGACTATGGCAAAAGCTCTATAAACACTCTTGAAATACAATAAAATACCTCCGTAGACATAGGGTTCGGTGTCACCCGGATTTGATCGAACCACATTAAATCTTGTGTTTTTCTCCCTCTCTTCCATCCTTGCCTTCTTGCCATTCGACACCCCTTCCTCGCTCCTACAACTAGAGAATGGCTTGGGTCCTTTAAGAATCCCCTCCATTGGCTAGATTCGAATTAAACCAAAATTCACTATCAATATTTTGGCATGCTCGGTGGGACCCTTCTGTTCTCTAGTCTTCTCTTCCGTTTGAGTTGAAATGGTAAGGGGAAAGGCCATAAGGAAGTTGGATGTTGCTGCTAGCTGACTAGAAGGTCACACTGCTAGTTCTTCTACCGCTAGAACCACCAATGCTCTAACCTCCCTGGTTTGCTGCCTCTCTGGCATCATCGTCAACCAAGCAGATGAAGCCCAGGCATGGCGTCAGTGCGGAGAAGCATTCGAAGGCTCAATGAAGAGAATGGTTGAAACATTTTAAATGCTAGCTCAGCTTCAAGCTCAAAGTGTGCAAAGACAAATAAAGGTTGTCATACCAAGAATCATCCCCCAGCAGGAATGAGCTGAAACTTCAAACAGAGTCAGTCTCGAGCATGTCTTGAACCATTCCCCCCATAACGAGGAGGATATGAGAAGTTGCTAGGACTCTATTCAGAAGTTTGAGGGATTGCCAATGATAGTCGAAGAGTTACTTTAAAGGGTGAAATGATTAGAGGCACACCCCCAAACTTGAGGTGATCAGGGGCGTGCTAAGGAACGAACTCCCTTCTCCAGGAAGATCGAAATAAAGCCTTTCCCTCAAAAGCTCAAAATTCCCACCTTC
This sequence comes from Saraca asoca, assembly GCA_026873985.1. Lineage (NCBI taxonomy): Eukaryota > Viridiplantae > Streptophyta > Magnoliopsida > Fabales > Fabaceae > Saraca > Saraca asoca. The sequence continues at coordinate 8,488 of JANHAO010012013.1, read as the reverse complement.
CCACTTTACAACGAAAACAGCAATCCACATAATCACTTGGACATGTTCAACAATCAGATGGATCTCCAGACGAGTAACCTTTTGATTAAGTATCATGTCTTTTCTATCACCCTACGAGACACCCACGGGCTTGGTTCAGGAATCTCCCAACCCATAGTATCAATAGCTGGGAAGAATGTCAGCAGAAATTTCTCGATTAGTATAGAGTGCTGAAGAGGCAACTTGCACTTCCTTGCCACATTGCCATGATCTTTCAGCATAGACATAAGTCTCTAAAGGACTACATTGCTTGTTTTAGACGTGAGATCGATTATGTGGAAAGCCCGTCTGACGATAGCATTTTGACAGTGATATTTGTTGGACTCTGCAAAGATGGCAAGCTATATAAAAGTATATACAAATCCCCGATAGTGGACTTGAGAGAATTCTATGACTGTGCTGTCAAATAAATCAGGTGGAAAGAGACGTTTGGTATAAAGAAACCTAAACTAGACAGCTCGGGTTTGGGTAAGAGGAAAAGAAACAGTGAAGATGTGAAAAGCGTCCCCAACTCCCAACTCGCAAAGAAGGCCAAGGCTAAGCGACTTCAGCAATTAGCTTACAACGAGCACTATAGTATCTTATCAGATACTCCTGATAGAATCTATGCAATAGAAAGGAATAAAAAGGACTTTGGGGCTCCTGCTCCCTTGAGGGTACCTCGCGCAGGTAGGAACACGAACAAATTTTGTACGTACCACAATGAAGTAGGACACAACACTTCAGATTGCCAAGCTCTCAAAGATGCCATCGAGGACCTGATTAAAAGAGGGTGTCTAAGAGAATATGTATTGTGACCTGTGGCGTAGCAGCCTCTTCGACCTCAACGGGATCTCGAACAAGAGCAACCAGCTATAGAAAGAACTATATACTGAACTTGTAACCCGATAGGTAAAACATTCCAAATTTTTTTATAATCCATATAGGTTCTTTTGAGAAATTCTGGAAAATGTTTAACTCGACTTTGAAATTCTGAGAGATACATGCTTTACAAATCAAGCCTCAATTACGGTCAAGCTCCACAAATCAAGCCACAATCGTGCATGCGAGCAATTTTCTTAGCCACTACATGCAAGCAGCACCCTTACCATAAGTATGAGCAACTTTCTTAGCCACCATGCGCATGTGTGCAATTCAAAGCTCACGCGTATGAGCAACGTTTTTAGCCACCATGCATACACAGTAACCTTATTGTGCATACAAGCAATTTTCTTAGCCATCGTATGCACACAACCTGAACCTCGTAGCTTTCATGTGAACTAAACCTCACAGCTTTCATGCAAACTGAATTTCGTAGCTATCTTCTGAATTGAATCTCACAGCTTGCACGTGATTGAATCCTGCAACTATTATATGAACTAAATCCTGAAACTCTTTTGTGACTACGTGCCTTAGCGTCTCTCAACTTATTTGCATATTACTTATTCACACTCAAGTCAAATTTGTTGATTGATCAAAGGTATTGCCAACTGGTTGCTTGATTATTTTTATGCAGAACTAACATTTGTTGTCTAAGAATTACAGGATAAAACAGTTGAGCATTAAAAGAGAAGAGGAAGATTTTATTCAACAAAAAGCCTCAACAAGGTACATATACATTACCAAGAGCCAAGATACAAGTCAGAAAAATCATTCGAAAAAAAAAAATAAATAGCTGGCTCCTTCGGAAGAAGGATTGGTGTGCAAAAGGGAAAGCTCCGAATTAGAAGGCAAGCCACCAAAGGAAGAGGCTGAACCGATTGAAAGTTCATTGACCCGCCTAAGCCTTCAGTTTTCTTCCTCCATCATTGACTCCCAGAAGTGAGAAAATCTGAAAAAAACCCACCGGAATGGCAGGAAAGAAGAAACCTCACAAATGTGAGGACATAATCTGGGATCCATATAAGATCCCTCCACATTACAGGAAAAGTGTGGACTTCGAAGCTCCTTATGCAGCAGACCATACAGGCCTCACTCAAAGGGCAAAACATCAGGATATTAGGGGATTTATCTGAAATAGCCATTTGAACTCTCTTTGAGAAAAGAAGTAAAATTTTTGTGCTTTAAATAGGCTCAGCCTAAAGGAGTCAAAGGATCTGAAAGGAAATCCCCAACCACTCTCATTAAATGGCTTAAAGGAAAACGAGGCTAGCACAATAATAGCCACGATACATGTTTAACCTGGATAAATGAAACGACAAGGGTTGTTTGAAAAGCTTTAACTGCATAATTGCCTATGACCAACACTAAAAACATCTCCCAGACTTAGAACTAGAATGGGCCAAATAAGGGCCCGGCCACAAAAACATATCCATAAAGTTCTTGGAGTATCATAGAGCTTTAGCTCTCTAGAAAGCCCCTCGCAAAGGGAAGCAAGTGCACAAGATGAAGACTTGTGATATGTCACCACTATACATGGTCCTCCCAACGAAAGTCTAACTCCTAGCTTGCAAAATGAATTGAGAGTTGGGGGGTTAATGATATCAGTAGAAATTGGAACTGAGTAGAAGGCTGGTGAGAGCCTAGGGAAAGCTAAACTTGACCTAGCAACAAGTTCACCAGATCATTGTATAGAGGCCCTCAGCTCGCAGAATCCCCGAGGTCGCTAGACAAATAAACTTGAAGTCAGACACTAGCCGTACTTTTGATGAGTAGGCTTAAGCTCGCAACAACATGACCTCGTTCAACTAAAAACTCACTAAAGTCAAGCATAAAGCCAACAAACAACTTGCACTATCATCTTACAAATACAGCCAATAAGCCCCACTTGCAGAAGAAAACCTGCATAAGCTAGGCCCTAGTACCCTAGGCAGTCTTGTACATTTAATATTTGATGTAACTGATGTAGAATTAATTTAGTCCCTTCCATGCTCCTATAAATGGGGGCTAGAGTCATTGTAAAAAGGGGGCACATATAAGAAACTAGTAGAAACTCTGCCTTAAGATATGACAAAAGCTCTGTAAACACTCTTGGAATACAATAAAATACCTCCGTGGACGTAAGGTCTGGTGTCGCCTAGATTTGGTCAAACCACATTACACCCCGTGTTTTTCTCCCCCTCTTCCCTCCTTACCTTCTTGCCATTCAACAACCCTTCCTCGGTCCCATGATTGGAGAATGGTTTAAGTCCTTTAAGAACCCCCTCCATTAACTGAATTCGAATTGAACCAAAATCCATTGTCAACATAACATTAAAGGTTTCAAAATTCACTTGAAGTACAATAGAAACCTTTAAATCTAAAGTATTTTTAAAGTAAAAAAAAATACTCAAATAAATAATAATATATATATGCTCTTATATGTCATTTTACATATAAACAGTTAATAGTAAACAACTCAAATATCTTTATACAATTAGATAATATTATTAATTAGTTAAATCGGTTAATATAATTAGCTAATAGTTAATATAATTAATTGATTGCCTAATAGAGCCTTAACTTAGTTTCATTTAATGGTTATAAAACAATAAATTCAAGAGTGAAGTTCAACATTAATTATGATAAAGAATAAGTGGAACCGTTACAAGAAAAATTATTTTTAGTGACAACAAAAGTCATCACTACATGATAGTAATTTGTCATAAAATGTTTTTAATGATAGCAATACTCTCATATAAAAAAATCCTATCACTAAAAGTTTCTATGCCTACAAATCTTACTTATCACTGAAAGTTTATATTTTGTGGCAAGGTTTGTTGTCAATGTAAGCTAATATTTTTTATTATAACTATTAAATCTCATTATCACTAAAAATTATGTTAGTGACAAATTTTCTTGCCATTAGTATATGAGTGTCTTAACCACTTTTACATGTTTCTAGTTTGATATACAATCACCATTCATTATATCTAAGTTATTATTTCTCATTTTGATTTCTTAATTTTCCAAGTTTGAATATCTTTTTGGTTTTCAAATAGACATTAACATTTAAAATTTTTAAATAATTTGTAATAAATATTTATATTATATTTAATATATCATTAAATCATTCTTATTTAATAAATATCATTAATATTTATAAAACAAAGTTAAAATTTCCATTATGGAAATAGAGTACCATTCTAATATTATAAAATAATTATTTTTATGTATTTATAAAAATTATATTTGAAAGTTTTAAAACATTGTTTTGAAAATTTTGTATAAAATTAAAATAATATTTGTGATAACCAATATCATTATCAAAGATCTTTTAATAATAAAATATTTACGTCATCACTAAAAGAAGAATATTTGTGTCAACTAATAGTGTTACTAAAACTTTTTTTAATGATCATATATTTATATTGTCATTAAAAATATAATATTTGTGACAATCAATATCGTCATTAAATTTTTTTTTTAGTGTTAACATATTTATATTATCACTAAACATAATAGTTATGAAAACTAATATTGTTATTGAGGCTATTTTTAAGTGTTAACATATTTATCTTGTCACTAAAATTTTTTTTTCAGTGAATGTAATTGTTGTCATTAAGAACATATTATTTTCTCTCCAACTTAAAATTTTTAGTAGACATAAAAATTTAATTTTTAGTGATAACTATTGTGATGAGAAATAAAATTTGTCACTAAAATTATTTTTTTTAACTATAAACTTACCTTATCACTAACATTGATGCTTTAGTGGAAATGGTAAAATATTGATAACTGGCTTTGTCATATGCATTAATCTCTTCTGTTCTCTCCTTTTATATATATATATATATATATATATATATACATTTATTTATTTATTTAAATTTCACTTGAGGGTTATCACCTTCTGCATCAATAAATAATGCACCAAAATAAACAAAAGAGAAAATTAGATAAAAGAATAACATTGAAATATATTTAATTGAAAATATAATGAATAATTTTTTTTTTTTGGAGAACTTATTTGTATAGGGTCAACAATCCCTAAGGTTGTTGCTAGAATTTCAACTGAGGTGTATCACACATACTGTTCCTAAGAATTATTTTCCCCTCAATGTGTAGAGATTTGATGTGGTAATCCCCCAAGATTTAACAAATCTTCTGAATTGTGTGCACTCACAATTGAAATAGGTACCACAAAAATATACATAACCTAGCAAAAGCAAAGTGTTTGAGAGTGATGAATACAATTTATATACATTTTATATCCCTTCTATACAAATATTTTGAATTGTGTGCACTCACAATTGGAACAGGTACCACAAAAATATGCATAACCCAACAAAAGCATAGTGTTTGAGAGAGAAGAATGTTGGAGAGTGATAAACACAATTTATACACACTTTATATCCCTTCCATACTTAATCTTTGGTCTTGTTTATGTGCTAAATGGGATACTTGTGATTGATTTCCTGATTTGGTTAGTTTTGAAGCTTAATTTCATAAATTCGATAATTTGACATAATTTCAGATTTTTAAGTCTATTTTGAGTTTTGTACTTTAGTTTTAGGTGATTTTTATATCCTTGAAAAACTAAGAGAAAGATCTATAAATATCAAGAAGAGTCCCAAGCTTAGTTCATCCATTCAGAAGATTGCATTCAGCCTAAAATTTGAAATAGAGTTTTGACCAGCTAACTAAGAGCCAGGCTCAGTATTTTGACCATATTTAGAGTTCTAAAATTTATTTTAGTATAAACTTAAGCCTATTGGATAGCTAAGATCCACTTCTACAATTTTCATGAGGATTGATTTAGAACTATGAATCCAAGTGATGAACTTTGTTACGGGTTATATTGCTTTGCAAAATTGTTTCAATTTTTAGCTCATAAATTAAGCTAGGAGTTAAATTTTTTAGCAAGTTTTGGGCCATTGGGTTGTGAAGAGATAGGGCTACAACTTTTATGAAGAGATCTATGTACTTCCATTTAACCCTAATTAGTAGCCAAAGTGAGAGGAGAGGAGTAAGGTATAACAACATGAAATCAATCAATAGTCATTTAGAAACCTTTTCATTTCTCTCACTTTTGTAATAAAGAAGGAACTCTTCTAGGATAAGAATACCAATCCCTTTTAGGTCTTTTCTTTTTATTTCTTTTGTAATGTGTAGTTAATATTTTCTTTCAATCTAAGGAAAATTTTGCTCTAATTTTCGTACTAATTGTGAAACTTGTTGCTATTGTTGATTTCTTCCCAATTTGATTTTCTTGTTTCTCAAATTTAATGGAATTAATTTCTTTAGATGATTAGTTAATATGGCCACTTGATTGATTGTTTATTGTGATTTACTGCTAGCAAAGCTTTTGTAATCAAAATTGTTTATGACTATTTGGTTTGAGTGGCAATAGGGTTTTTAATTGTACATTGGTATTGGTCAATTATTCTAGAGTAATATAGGGTGATTGATGAATTTGCTAATTAGGTGAATTTATAAATTAGTCTTATTTTTTTTTAGTTCCTAATTTTATTGTTGAATTGGTTAGGGTGCTGCACTTTGATCAATTTAGCAATAATGATTAATTTAGATGTTGGGCTCAATTAGTGAAATTAGAGGAAAATTAGCAAGAATTAATTTAGATGTTAAGCCTAATTTGATTCTTAGCTAAGCAATTAAAGAAGGAATGAAACTTTTGTGTCTATGATTAGTCACTGAATTGAATATAAGAATCTTTTAGATTGAAGTTTTTCCATTTAAAGTTTCCCTTATACATTTAATTCTCTAGTTTATGTTTATGCCAATTGTCTAATTTCATATTCTGAGTCGATAGCCAACAACCCCCTTATCTTTTACTTTTATACACTAGATTAATTACTAGTCTTTAGACATCCTACTACGAGATAAGGTAGCTCAATATATTATCTTTGTCAGTTTTGACACCTATCAAAGAAAAATTGTTTGAAAGAAGAGAAAGAAGAGAGTTATTCTGATATGTAAAATATTTCAGTTCAGGTATGCATTTATAGTCAAAAAAGTTCTAAAAAGATGGTAACAATTAAATAAAAAATAACAGATAATTATATCTATAACAACTAGATAAAGGTTTAATAATGGTTAAAAGATCAAATTTTTAACAATTAAATCTTTGATGATCAGATCCATAACCACTAGATAATTAATTTTATTTATAATTAATTATCTAAAATAATAGCCAAAAAATCTAAGATATATCTCAAATTTAATTATGAAAAAAATAACAATAAGTAAAATCTTTTGAAATATCTTTAAAAATATTTTATAGCAATCATCCACATATTTTAAAAGATTAGAAAATTAAAATAAGAGTTTTGTTGGGCTCTCGAATATAAGTGTAAATGTATCAATTTGGCGTCTTTTAGACTATGAACCAAATTTAGAAAGAATAAGACATAACCTATAGAATTGTGGATGAAACTTATAGCTTTATGAATTGATAATTCTTATGGTAAGTTAATATTCTCATTAATCATATTACACTTTTCACAATATTTCTACTATACAATATGGTTTTGCACTTGTAGGCCTATAACACCTGAAAATTTATAATAAGTGGAAAAGGACTAAACTGAAAAATTCGATAGGGACTAAATTAAGAAGATTTATGGAAGTTGGGCCTTTGTTAAGGTGGCACAAAAGTTTTAGACCCTAGTGTAAGGAGTGCAAATCTTGGGGGTCAAAACATAAAATATAAATAAAAATTTATTTATAAATAGGGGGCACCCGGACTAGCCGGTGCCCCCCGAACGGGCATCCTTCCTCCCCGGCCATTTTCTTCTCCTTCTCTTCTTTCTTTGGCTTTCTCCGGAACATTCTAGAGCTTCTCACTTGGCCAGCATAATTTTAACCATTTCTTGCCCTCCAAAGCCTTGCTTTTGACCAGAGGAAGCTTAGCTATGATTCCCACCGTCTCTTTTCCTTTTCGACTAGAGTACTCTTCGGCATAGTAGAGGTTCCACTCGACCAGAAATGGAGGTTCTAGTGAAGTAGCTCCATCCGGCCTCCTTTTGTTCACTGTTTCCTTCCTTGATGTTCCCTCTGGGCAAAAGAATTTCACAATAGTTTGGCCCTCCTTGTATCCCTTGTTTTCCGCTGGTTCGGCCAGCCACATTTTGGCCGGTGGTGAGTTGACAGCAACTACTCTAGAACATGGTGAGTAATTTTAGATCATTAGTTTTATTCCATATTATTCCAATTAGGATATACCAAGAAATTTGTGTTGAGCTTAAATATGTATAGTTAATGAAAAATAAGAAACTTTGCTGTTGTTTGATTTTGATGCCTTTTTGATAATTAGAGTCCATAATGCTCAAATTTTTGTGAGTTTTGCAACATGGCAGTGAGGTGATAGTCCTACCCTTGCAAATTATGTTTTGCATTGAGAGGTGATTTGTTTATTATTAAGTTATGATTTTTCAATAATTTGAATTATTGATGATGATTTATTCTGAGGTATTATTTGTATTTTAAAATATGTCTGTAACACAAGGAAATTTGGAAAATAAAAAGGGGAATTTAAAATTAAATTTGAAAATTCAAGAAGGACTAAACTGAAAAGTTTTCAAGGACTTAA